>CABHPP010038182.1:0-14631 GCA_902168425.1 Peromyscus attwateri | reverse complement strand
CTTTCATTTTCATTGAATTCTAGGAAATCTTTAATTTCTTTCTTTATTTCTTCCTTGACCCATTGATGTTTCAGGTGGGCATTATTCAGTTTCCATGAGATTGTAGGCTTTCTATAATTTTTGTTGTTGTTGAAGTCTAACTTTAAGGCATGGTGGTACTATAAGATACAGGAGGTTATTCCAATGTTTTTGTATCTGTTGAGATTTGTTTTGTGACCAAGCATGTGGTCAATTTTTGAGAAGATTCCATGGGGTGCTGAGAAGAAGGTATATTCTTTTGTGTTAGGATGAAATGTTCTGTAGATATCTATTAAGTCTATTTGAGTCATAACATCTGTTAGGTCCTTTATTTCTTTGTTAAATTTCAGTCTGGTAGATCTGTCTTTTGGTGAGAATGGTGTGTTGAAATCTCCCACTACTAATGTGTGGGGTTTGATGTGCAATTTAAGCTTTAGTAATGTTTCTTTTATGAATGTGGGTGCCTTTGTATTTGGGGCATAAATGTTCAGAATCGAGACTTCATCTTGGTGGATTTTCCCTGTGATAAATATGTAATGTCCTTCCTGATCTCTTTCAATTGATTTTAGTTTGAAGTCTATTTTATTAGATATTAGGATAGCTACACCAACTCTTTCCTTAGGTCCATTTGTTTGGAAAGCCTTTTCCCAGCCCTTTACTCTGAGGTAGTGTCTGTCTTTGAAGTTAAGGTGTGTTTCTTGTATGCAGCAGATGGATGGATCCTGTTTTCTTATCCATTCTCTTAGTCTGTGTCTTTTTATAGGTGAATTGAGACCATTGATATTGATGGATATTAATGACCAATGATTGTTAATTCCTGTTATTTTTTGTGGTCGTGTTGTGTTGTCCTTCTTTGGTGTTTATTGGTGTGGGATTATCTATTGCCTGAGTTTTCATGGGTGTGTATAGCTTCTTTAGGTTGGATTTTTCCTTCGAGTGCTTTCTGTAGGGCTGGATTTGTGGAGAGACATTGTTTAAATCTGGTTTTATCATGGAATATTTTGTTTACTCCATCTATGGTGATTGAGAGTTTTGCTGGGTATAATTGTCTGGGTTGGCATCCATGCTCTCTTAGTGTCTGCATAACACTTGTCCAGGACCTTCTAGCTTGCATAGTCTCTATTGAGAAGTGGTGTTATTCTGATGGGTTTGCCTTTATATGTTACTTGGTCTTTTTCCTTTGTGGCTCTTAATATTTTTTCTTTGTTCTGTATGTTAGTGTTTTGATTATTATGTGGCGAGGGGACTTTTTTTTTTGGATCCAGCCTATTTGGTGTTCTGTAAGCTTCTTGTATCATCATAGGTATTTCTTTATTTAGGTTAGGAAAGTTTTCTTCTATGATTTTGTTGAATATATTTTCTATGCCTTTGAGTTGGTATTCTTCTCCTTCTTCTAGCCCTATTATTCTTAGGTTTGGTCTTTTCATGGTGTCCCAAATATCTTGGATGTTTTGTGTTACGACTTTTTTGTCTTTAGTGTTTTCTTTGACTGATGAATCTATTTTCTCTATTGTGTCTTCAGTGTCAGAGATTCTCTGTCCCATCTCTTGTATTCAGTTGGTTATGCTTGTTTCTGTAGTTCCTGTTTGTTTAGTCAGGATTTCTATTTCCAGCATTCCCTCAGTTTGTGTTTTCTTTATTGTCTCAATTTCATTTTTCAGATCTTGGATTGTTTCCTTCATCTGTTTAATTATTTTTTCTTTGATTTCTTCCAATTTTTTGTTTTTTTTTCTTCCATTTCTTTAAGGGAATTTTTTATTTCCTCTTTAAGGGAATTTTTATTTCTTCTTTAAGGGCCTCTATCATCTTCTTAAAGTCATTTTTAAGATTGATTTCTTTTGTTTCTTCTGCCTTGGTATGTTCAGGTCTTGCAGGCGTAGAATCACTAGGTTCTGATGTTGTCATATAGGTCTTTATGTTGTTGCCTGTATTTTTGCACTGGCGTCTACTCATCTCTTCAGGCAGTGTCTGTGTCTGAAGGTGCCTCTCTTGTTCTAATTGTTAGTCTTGGTTCGCTAAGAGTTCTTGGTTAAATTGATGCTGTTGGGCTCTGTTACTTCGGGAGCAGCTTAGTCAAATCAGTGTTAGTGGGTTCTGTCTCTGGGAGCATTTGTTCCCAGTTGGTGTAGGGTGTGCTTATGGTTTCAGTGGTTGTTAGGTTCGGAGGTGTTAGTTTTTTTTTTTTTTTTTTTTTTTTTTTTGGGGGGGGGGGGCAGGGAAAGGTAGCTGTCTGGTCACTAGGACTCCAATGGGTAGGACCTAGGGGCTAGAGACCTGATCTGTAGGTCTGGAGATGGGAGCTTACCTGTTCTCAATTGGTGAAGTGTATACGTACGATTTGGTGATCTAGTCCGGTGGCTGGGCGGCACCTTCTTTTGTGTTCTCAGGTCACGTTTTGCTCATTCATCAACTCCTCAGCTGATCTTGTTTCCTCATACTTCAAACTGTAGGATTCTGAATCCTCTCCCGGATGGATTTCAGCTAAGCAGGGTAGTCTCACCAACATCTCCAAGTTGTTGGGTTTCGCAGGATCAGCAGCTGCGCCCTGGATTTGCCTCAGACAGAGTGTTCAGATCCATCCTGGTCTCGTCCCACGGAGACAGCTCCTTCCCCGGGTGTTGGGATTAAAGGCGTCCCTGTTCCAAGCTCTTGATTAAGAGCTTGTTTTCACTAACTCTTCTTGCTTGTGTTTTTAAGAGTATGTTCTGGTGTTCACTTCAGCAGCACATATACTACAACTGGAATGATGCAGAGAAGATCAGCATGGCCCCTGCACAAGGATGACACACAAACTCATGAAGCGTTCTATATTAAAATAAAAAAGAATGCTTCCTGGTCCTGCCAGGGTTGTCTAATTGCTGCTTGTTTTATAATGGAATGTTGGTGAGTGTGCCCAGCTTTACGGTTTTGTGACAATAGCTGGGTTTTGATGGTGGTTCAGGCTGCCTAGTCACTTACTGTCCCCAGGTGTGACATTTCACTTCTATCAGGACCCAGCAGTGAGCTAAGAGCAGCTTCTCAAATGACGAATAGCGACAGTGTGGGCTTCTTCCACAGCCAACAGTGCTTTCTCTGCAGTTTGGCGGTCTCTAAGCAACACCTTTGCTGCTTGTGCACATCCAGTGGAGTTGGACAGGCTGGCTCAGACGCCGCGGTTTGTGCGGGGGTTCACTTCAAGCAGGAGTATTATGGGTTGTCATAGCTTGATGCAATGTGCCCAAATGTGGTCTATGTTCTCATCAGGACCCAAGGAGGCTTGTCACATGCCGTATTTCTCTGTGGTGTATTGTGGGAGTTACTACCACCTGCCCTTTTCCATAGAAGGGATTTTTGGGGCTGGAGAGATGGCTCAGAGGTTAAGAGCACTGACTGCTCTTCCAGAGTTCCTGAGTTCAATTCCCAGCACCCACATGGTGGCTCACAACCAATCTGTAATGAGATCTGGCGCCCTCCTCTGTGTACATAATGAATAAATAAATCTTAAAAAGAAAGAAAGAAAGAGAGAAAGAGAGAAAGAGAGAAAGAGAGAAAGAGAGAAAGAAAGAAAGGATTTCTGACTGTGCCTCAAGCCCCTGGACTCCTTGAAACATCAAAGAGATAGGGCCCTGAACTTTCATAGGATTTATTTCCCATCCTTTTTAATTTTATTATTATTATTCTAATTTTGTTCATATGTGCACATGAGGGCAGTTGCTCAGAGTCCAGAAGTGAGAGTTGGATTCTCCGTAGCTGGAATCACAGGCAGTTGTGAGCTACCTGACATCAGTGCTGGGAGCTGAAATTCACCCTCTGCAAAAGTGTGCACTCTCTTTTCTTAATTTATGTGCACTGGTGTCTTGTCTGCATGTATGTCTGTGTGAGGGTGTCAGGTCCCCTGAAACTGGAGCTACAGACAGTTGTGTGAGCTACCATGTGGGTGCTAGGAATTGAACCCGGGACCTCTGGAAGAACAGTCAGTGCTCTTAACCATTGAGCCATCTCTCCAGCATTCACTCTTAGCCACTGAGTCATCTGCCAGGCCCGTCAGTCTTCTACTGGCCAAACAGGACATTCCAAGCAGATACAGACATTACTACCGTGACTGTTTGCTGTCCAAACTAAACTGCTCAAGGTGTGATTTACAGGCACTGCTTTCATTAGCAGTAACAGTGGAGCTGGACATTCTGCTCCTTCCCCAAGCTCCTCAGCAAGGATGCATGGTGGGGTTTGTGGCCTTTGGGCTTCTGCAGCTGGCTGATATCAAACCCATGCATCTTCCTGTGCTGGTGGTCTAGGCTGCTGGTGCACTGGGGGTCAGGAGTTCTTCTACCTTTATGGTCTCTATCAGTGAGGAGAAGCTCTGAGTCTCTACCAGGAATCTTCAACCCAGCGAGAATCCCAGCCACTCAGGCTTGCTCTATGCCCACCTTTAGGATTAGCAGTTTACAGTCACATGGTGCACTTCCTTATGGGACTTGTCTTCCCATCTTTTCCAGTCTCACACTTTATCTGCCTGGGTGGAGTGAGAGCCCTGAAGAGTACAGAGAGGCATCAGCAGAGAACTCTAAGAAGAAAGCATATCTCATTAGTCTGCTTCCTTCTCCATAGTTCCTGAATGTTCTTGTTTGTACCCATGTTGGCTTACCTCATAGCCACCACCAAACAAAGGGGAAGGAGCCCTCCCCCACAGCCTCTTATGGGTTATATTGCTTATGATTTACTAGCATAATATGTCATGTGGAAGGAGGGTCCCCCCCACCCCCGGAGCTGAGGATGGAACCCAGGACCGTGTGCTTGCTAGGCAAGAGCTCTACCACTGAGCTAAATCCCCAACCCTGTTTTTTTTTAAGATTTATTTATTATGTACACAGTAATCTGCCTGCATGTATGCCTGCACACCAGCGGAGGGCATCATATCTCATGATAGATGGTTGTAAGCCATCATGAGTGTGCTGGGATTGAACTCAGGACCTCTGGAAGAGCAGGCAGTGTTCTTAACCTCTGAGCCATCTCTCTAGCCCTCTGGAATGAGTTTTAAAGGCCCCAGGACATGGTTATTCCTTTCATAATAACCCTCCCTCCACAAGCAGGAAATCAAACTGATATACCACTGGTTAGCTGCAGGCGCGTTTATATATACACACATGTGTGTCTGAAGTGTGTGCACATGTGTATGTGTGCAGGGCTCCTCAGCAGTAGCATCTGGCCTTCACCTGTCTGTACATGTGCTTAGTTCTTAGCTACTGCAAGGTAGATCTCAAGCTATTCCTTCTCCTGTGAAAGGTGGATCCTCACTGGGCCGGCCATTGATTGTACTTCATAGCCAATGAGATGTTACCATTCTTTCTCTGTACCACATGAGTTGCTGTATTCTTCCATCTAGGGAGAAGAAAGAAAACTCTACTCATCCCCTTCCCTTTGACTGTGTCCCTCCTCTTATCCTGTATGCTATAAAAGAGTTGTCTTTAGACACTTCTTGGCTGTGAGCCTAGCCCTTAATGGCTGAGCCATCTCTCCAGCCCCAGACACTTCCCAGGGAATGCACAGGGCACAGAGCCTGGATGATGATGCATCACATATACAGCTGAGTGCTGCCAGAGGGGTAGAAGTTGAAGACTGTTTCCGAGTCATAGCATTTTGAATGTCACTAGGTGTGTTGGACTGAACGATGAATCTCCAAAGATTTCTGCACATGTGACTACATTATCTTTCAGGACAAAAAGGATGTTGCAGGTTGATTAGGATATGAAGATATGAAGCCAGGACATGGTTCCCAGGATAAAGGCACTTGCCACCAAACTTCAGTCTGATCCTTGGATCCACATAGCAGAAGGAGAGACCCAATCCCCGCCCCCCAGGTTGTCCTCTTGCTTCCACCAATGCACTGTGGTACATGGACATAATACACACAAATAAAATAAATAAATAAATAAATAAATAAATAAATGAATGAATAAATAAAATGCCAGATGTGGTGGCACACACTTTTAATCTCAGCACTCAGGAGGCAGAGGCAGGCAGATCTCCATGAGTTCAAGGGCAGCCTGGTCTATGTGGTGAGTTCCAGTATATCTAGGACCCACATAATGAAACCCTGTCTCAAAAATAAAAACAAAAAAGTATAAGATGGAAGGAAAATAAGTATCTCCTGTTGCTGGCTTCAAAGTTGGAGGAGAGAGATCAATAGCAAGTGTTATGCCAACATCATGAGCCCTCCAGAGACCACCAGGAGTCTGAGTTCATATACAAAAGCAAAGAGCCTTTACTGCAAGCTCGAGCTTGGGCTCTCTGTCTGTTCCAACACAGTGGTTGGATCAGGGAAATCCCTGAGATCAGTTATGGCAGGGTTTTTAAAGAGTAAAGGATTGTGGGGGTAGGGGAATTCAAGATTCAGATGGGGGTTGAACTCCCAATTGGGCAGGAGTGGGGCATAGAAGTCTTGTCAAACAAGGATTGGTACTGGCATTGCTGCAAGGAAATTAGCAACTGATATACAAGTGATGTAAGCTATCCTTAATGTTCTGGAGCATCTAGTACTTGTTTGTCTCAATTCTGATGGGTCCCCCACAGGGTGCAGTTTGTAGCTTTTCCTGGTGAGGCCTAGTCCAAATATTGTTAGTCTTCAACCTGTCCTGGCTGCACTAATGTTAAGTTAGGCCTCTTCACAAGGAGTATGTACATTCTCTGAAAACTTTGAACTGTCTGCAGCTGCTGTCCAGAAAGGAAGGAGCAGGGTTCTAACAATGACTTCAGAGAACAAGAAGAGGAATTCTCCCCTAGAGCATCCAGAAAATAACACAGTGCTGTCAACCTCTTGTTTTCAGCCCTCTGAGACCCATTGCCCCAGATTTCTGACTTTTGCAACAAGGAAATAAAATGAACAAAAATTTAAGCCACTTAGTCTATAGTTTTTATTATGACAGCAAAAAAATTACAAGCAAGCAAGACACTGTGTCCCTTAAGTCTTTCTTCCTGGGGACAACTCTGAGACTGTGGGAGCATTGAATGCTTTGCCTGATTCTTATCCTGACTAGAGGTGGTTCCAGGAAATAACCAAGTTGGAAAGGAAAACACAAGCCAGTGTCCCCCTCTTTTCCTCTTTTTCCAGGAGAGGAAAATAGAAAGTACACAGCAGAATGTATACTGTATAAGATATTAGTTGTTTCTCCATGACTGCAACAAAATCCTGATACAGAAAGACTTACCATGAAGAAAAATTTTGGCTCACAGTTTCTGAGGGTTCCATGGCTGCTGGACTCCATGAACTCGGGAAGAACATCAAGAAGCAGAGGGAGGAGACACAAACTGGGAAGAAGTGTAACCTTCAAGACATGTCCCCAAGCACCTACTTCCGCCAGCCAGGTTCCACTTCCGAAAGTTCCACAGCTTCCCACAGTAGCACTGCCAGTCGGGGAGCGCTTATTCACTCACATTTCCTATAGAAACAAGAACAAGAAGACTCAAAGAGAAAGCCTGTCTCAAAAACCAAGAAAAGGAAGAAGGAGGAGGAGGAGGAGGAAGAAAAGGAGGAGGAGGAAGAGGAGGAAAGGAAGGAGGAGGAGAAGAAGAAGTCAAATTCAACCCTTATCTACAGAGGGAAGATGTTACATAAACAGATACTGTTTGCACTAGCTAAGCCTGGTGGACTCCATTCACAGTATGGAACACACAGAACACCCACTTCCCAATGCAGAACACACGTGCACACACTCATGTCACGTAAATGAGACCATTCAGGATGTATGCTTATGTGTTTACTTACACAAGGGCACTCAACAGCCCAACATGTGTGAGACAAGTAAAGGAAAAACTTCCACCTCCAAAGAGCATTCTCCTCATAGCTGAAGACAAAACTCATTCTTCACATTAGCACAAAACCCTCCCTCTAATCCTTTGTGAGAGCCAAAGTTATGTTTTAAGTTTTAGTTACTGTGCCTAAGAGAGCCATGAAACAAAAATGCCTCCGATCTGCAAGCCTCTTGCCCAAGGACAGATAGTTCCTGAAATGCTGGAGGCCATTGTTTATGGAGGTAACAAACCACATGTTTTCACTCCCCTAAACAAGTTTGGTTGACCCAACTGCACTGGACGTGCTTGATCACATGTGGACGAGAGGCATGCAGACAGGAAGTGCATCAGGATGTATGCTTGCCCCTGATTGGATGTAGGCAAGAGGTACACAGACAGGAAGTGTGTCAGGCTATATGCTTGCCCCTGATTGGACGTGATGAGAAATACTGTGGCCTTATGGGTTTGTCTTTTTAAGCCTCTGCAAAATGTGACTCAAGGCCATTTTCTGGGAATCCAGGAATGGACCTGGCCAGAGTCCATTGTCCTAGCCAGTGTTTAATTAAAACTTGCTTCAAATTTGGCTCAAAATTGTGGTAGTGGTCTTATTCTTATCTGGCAGGATTAACATCTCCCCTTGTACAGGTCAAAGATGTCTTTGGGGATCACCATGTAATGCACAAATAACACTTCATTTTTATTTAAAATCATAAAAATATTTCAGTATAGCTTTTTTATTTCTCATGTTTTTTTTTATTTTTTATAATATCCAGAATCATCTTCCTTGCCACAAAAACTTTTCCTCTCAACTTTTCTAGGTAATACAATTTCTGTTAAGTTACTAGGATTTTTCCCAAATCAGATGTGATGGCTCAAATGTGCAATTCCAGCCCTGGGGAGGCTAAGGCAGGAGAATTACAATGCTTGGGACCAGCCTGAGATACAGAATGAGACCCTATCTCAAGACACATACACAGGGGGTCAGGGGTTTCATTTTCATTTCTTTTAGCCTGCACCTTGATGCTCAACAAGAGTCACTTAAATTGGTCTGAAAACAAAACGCTGGTGGAAATCAATAAGAACTGGGCTGTAGGAAGTTCTCAGTCAGTAAAGCAGTTGTCCAGCATACATGAAGCACCAGGTGCAATCCCAGCACTGCATGAACTGCCCTTGGCGCTGTAGCCCTGCAACCCCAGGACTTGGGAGATAGAGAAGGATCAGAAGTTCAAGGATCTTGGATATGTAGCAAGTTTGAGGTCAGCCTGGGATACAAGAGAGCCAGAGAGAGAGAGAGGAGGGAAGGGGAGGGGAGAGGACAGGAGCAGAAAGGAAGGGAAGGAAGGAAGGAAGCTGGAAAGCTCATCTAGAGAGTACTAATTTTTATACGAGGTAATTTATTAGTGCATAGGTTGTTTACACCTTCACAGTATTCCATCCTCAGCTAATCACCTTCATTACAGAAATCTACCGGGCAGGAGAAGGCACTTTGTCAGTTTTCTTATGAGGAAACTAGAAAAGCCGATAGTCATGGATCCAGTAACTCTAGTAGCACACCTTGAGGATAAGGGCAAGGGAAATTCAAATATTCATTTAAATACTTATCTCAGAGGTTTAACCAAGGAATAAACAAAACCCAGGGTAAAAGTTCATGTGCCGGGGAAGTGAACCAGAGTAAAAACTGGAAAAGTAAAGCTTGTAAAGCATAGGAAGCCATCAGAAACTGTTCAGATAAGTACTGCGAATGTGGGGATGGTGTCTGGAATGAAGAAATCAAGACGAAGGAGAAGCATAAATCCAGGTCAGAAACACAGGCGACTGACCTAGGATTACAGCTCCCAGTGTGTGCGCCAACAGAACACAGGCTGCTGGAGCTCACAGAAGTGTTTGAGATATTTTAATTTGTATCTTAAATTTTTGAAAACAGATACAGCTGTCACAGAATACACAAATGTCTACAATTGAACTGTGTGGGCATGCATACTTTTCCCCTCCCTTTTTTGCTGAAATACCTAAGAAATATTTCTTTGCTATCACTGCTGGGTGTAATTCTACACCTCGAATTCCAGCACTTGGAAGGCAGAAGCAGGCAGATCTCTGTTCAAGGCCAGCCTGGTCTAGAGAGCAAACTCCAGGACAGCCAGCACAGAGACTCTCTCTCTGTCTCTTTCTCTCTCTGTCTCTCTCTGTGTGTCTCTCTCTCTGTCTCCCTCTGTCTCTGTCTCTCTCTCTCTCTCTGTCTTTCTCTCTGTCTCTCTCTCTGTCCCTCTGTGTGTGTGTGTGTGTGTGTGTGTGTGTGTGTGTGTGTGTGTGTGTAATATTTCTTTGCTGAGGATATGCCCCCCCCCCCCGCGGGGATCAGAACTTCTACATTAGAAACATGCTAGGCATGGTCAAAGATGCAGCTACTCAGGCAAGAATTAGAAGATTTCATGGAAACCAGAGTAGAACAAAAGCAAGGGGCCAGGACCTCCAGTCTCTACGTACTGAGTGACACAGCTGAGGCCTTTATTCTCAGCCCCTGGCTTTACAAGCCCTTGTTCTCTCTCTGAATTCAACACAGAGCCCTGTAAATTCAGCAGATCTTGCTTTAAAATCAGTGACTATCAACTGTGGGGCATGGTGGTACACACTTTTAATCCTAGCCCTGAGAAAGCAGAAACAGGTGGGTGTCTGTGAGTTCCGGGACAGTCTGGTCTACACAGAGAGACTGTCAAAAATAAAAGGGGAAAAAGAAGGAAGGAAGGAAGGAAGGAAGGAAGGAAGGAAGGAAGGAAGGAAGGAAGGAAGGACATCTTCAAATTAAAGCAGAGCCTTTATGAGTGAACAAATTTAAATGAAAAACTCACTATTTCTGATTCCTCTGTTTCTGTGTAGAAGTTTCACCAAAAATAAATTCCAGCTCAAAAACAAATGCAAAGTCACGTCTGCATCGGACACCTTTGTCTCTTCATTGCTGTATGCTGTGAAAATGTGTTGCTCTGATTGGTTGATAAATAAAGCTGTTTGGCCAATGGTAAGGCAGAATAAGGTTAGGAAGGCCATTCTAACAGGAGAGAGAGGAGAGAAAAGAGAGCAGAGGAGACTGCCAGCCACCCCAGGAGAAGCAAGATGTAAAGATACCGGTAAGCCACAAGCCACGTGGCAAAATGTAGATTTATAAAATTGAGTTAATTTAAGATGTAAGAGCTAGCTAGCGACCCACCCTCTGAGACTGCAACTGTTCCCTGAGACAGAGCCTGCCAGCACCCAACTGGACTAAGAGGTGAGTCTTTATCCTCATACCCGAAAACCCCAGCCCCTAGGCTTTGGGCCCAGGGGCACAACCCTGTGCCCCCTACACCACCACCCACTGCAGTTCTAGTTTCAGGCCAGTTGGCAGGCAGACCTCCTGCATACAGGACAGACCACCACCATCACCCATCAGACCCTGTAACTCAAGTCCTACCTCCCCCAAATCCCACCCACCCTCTGAGACTGCGACTGTTCCTTGAGACAGAGCCTGCCAGCACCCAACTGTACTAAGAGGCCAGTTGGCAGGCAGACCTCCTGCAGACAGGTCAGACTGCCACCATCTACCACACACTAAGACTGCAGCTACTCCCTGAGACAGAGCCCACTAGCACCAGTTGGACTAAGAACTGCTCCCTAAGGCAAAAAGTCCATCAGCATCAACTAGACCAAGAGCTCCCACTGGATCAAGAGTATCAATCAGACCAAGAGAGGCTCCCTCAGACACAGACACCACTTGCACCAAGTGGAGAAAGAGATGGGTAGGCGCCAGTGCAAAAATACAGTCAACAACATAAAAACCAACATGGCTCCATCACAACTTACATCAGCAAGACCTGAACATATCAACACAGAAGAAACAGAAGATATCTACCATAAAAATGACTTTAAGAAGATATTAGAGATTCTAAAAGAGGAAATGAAAAATTCCCTTAAGGAAATCGAGGAAAAGTCAAACAAAAAATGGGAAGAAATCAGTAAATCCCTTGAAAGCCAAGAGAAAGCAATTAAACAAGTGAGGGAAACAGTTCAAGATTTCAAAACTGAAATGGAGTCAATAAAGAAGACACAAACTGAGGTAATGCTGGAAGTGGAAAATCTGAGTAAATGAACAGGAACTACAGATGCAAGTATAACCAACAGAATGCAAGAAATGGAAGAGCAGATCTCTGGTGTTGAAGATACGGTAGAAGAAATAGATTCACCAAAGAAAACACCAAAACCAACAGTCATAACCCAAAATGTCCAGGAAATTTGGGACACCATGAAAAGGCCAAACCTAAGAATAATAGGGATAGAAGAAGGAGAAGAATACCAACTCAAAGGCACAGAAAATATATTCAACAAAATCATAGAAGAAAACTTTCCCAATCTAAAGAAGGAAATGCCTATAAAAATACAAGAAAGTGGGCTGGAGAGATGGCTCAGAGGTTAAGAGCACTGCTTGTTCTTCCAAAGGTCCTGAGTTCAATTCCCAGCAACCACATGGTGGCTCACAACCATCTGCAATGAGATCTAGTGCCCTCTTCTGGCTTGCAGGGATATGTGCAGACAGAACACTGTATGCATAATAAATAAATCTTTAAAAAAAAAAAAAAAAAATACAAGAAAGTTATAGAACACCAAATAGACTGGATCCAAAAAAAAGTCTCCTTGCCACATAATAATCAAACCACTGAACATACAGAATAAAGAAAAAATATTAAGAGCTGCAAAGGAAGAAGACCAAGTAACATATAAAGGCAGACCCATGAGAATAACACCTGACTTCTCAAAGGAGATTCTAAAAGCCAGAAGGTCCTGGACAGATATTATGCAGATACTGAGAGACCATGGATGCCAACCCAGACTATTACAGCCAGCAAAACTCTCAATCAACATTGACGGAGTAAACAAAATATTCCATGATAAAACCAAATTTAAACAATGTCTCTCCACAAATCCAGCCCTACAGAAAGCACTCGAAGGAAAAATCCAACCTAAGGAAGTTAGATACACCCATGAAAACACAGGCAATAGATAGTCCCATACCAACAAATACCAAAGAAGGGAAACATACAACACTACCACCAAAAATTAACAGGAATTAACAATCATTGGTCATTAATATCCATTAATATCAATGGTCTCAATTCACCTATAAAAAGACACAGGGTAACAGAATGAATATGAAAACAAGATCCATCCATTTGCTGCATACAAGAAACATACCTCAACTTCAAAGACAGACACCACGTCAGAATAAAAGGCTGGGAAAAGACATTTCAATCAAATGGATTTAAGAAGCAAGCTGGTGTAGCTATCCTAATATCTAATAAAATAGACTTCAAACTAAAATCAATTGAAAGAGATCAGGAAGGACATTACATATTTATCACAGGGAAAATCCGACAAGATGAAGTCTCGATTCTGAACATTTATGCCCCAAATACAAGGGCACCGACATTCGTAAAAGAAACATTACTAAAGCTTAAATCACACATCAAACCCCATACACTAGTAGTGGGAGACTTCAACACCCCACTCTCACCAATGGACAGGTCTGCCAGACAGAAATTTAACAGAGAAATAAGGAAACTAACAGAAATTATGACTCAAATAGACTTAATAGATATCTACAGAATATTCCACCCTAACACAAAAGAATATACCTTCTTTTCAGCACCCCATGGAACCTTCTCCAAAATCAACCACATTCTTGGTCACAAAGCAAATCTCAACAGATAGAAAAAAACTGAAATAACCTCCTGTGTCTCATCAGACCACCATGGCTTAAAGTTAGACTTCAACAACAACAAAAATTGCAGAAAGCCTACAATCTCATGGAAACTGAATAATGCCCACCTGAAACATCAATGGGTCAAGGAAGAAATAAAGAAAGAAATTAAAGATTTCCTAGAATTCAATGAAAACAAATGTACAACAAACCCCAACTTATGGGACACCATGAAAACAGTGCTAAGAGGAAAATTCATAGCTCTAAATGCCCACATAAAGAAGTTGGAGAAATCTCACACTAGTGACTTAAAAGAACAACTGAAAGCTCTAGAACAAGAAGAAGCAAACTCACCCAGGAAAAACAGACGCCAGGAAATAATCAAATTGAGGGCTGAAATCAATAAAATAGAAACAAAGAGAACAATACAAAAAATCAATGAAACAAAGAGTTAGTTCTTTGAGAAAATCAACAAGATAGATAAGCCCTTATCTAAATTAACCAAAAAGCAGAGAGAGAGCATCCAAATTAGCAAAATCAGAAATGAAAAGGGAGACATAACAACAGACAATGAGGAAATCCAGAGAATCATCAGGTCATACTTCAAAAACCTCTACTCCACAAAATTGGAAAATCTGAAAGAAATGGATGATTTTCAGGATAGGTACCCCATACCTAAGTTAAATCAAGAACAGATAAACTATTTAAATAGACCAATAACCCCTAAGGAAATAGAAACAGTCATTAAAAGTCTCCCAACCAAAAAAAAGCCCAGGACCAGATGGTTTCAGCACAGAATTCTACCAGATTTTCAAAGAAGAGCTAATACCAATACTCTTCAAATTGTTCCACACTATAGAAACAGAAGGAACATTACCAAATTCTTTTTATGAGGCTACAGTTACCCTGATACCCAAACCACACAAAGATGCAACAAAGAAAGAGAACTACAGACCAATCTCCCTCATGAACATTGATGCAAAAATACTCAATAAAATACCAGCTAACTGAATCCAGGAACACACCAAAAAAATTATTCACCATGACCAAGTAGGCTTCATCCCAGGGATGCAAGGATGGTTCAACATACGAAAATCTGTCAATGTAACACACCATATAAA
>CABHPP010038178.1:0-30778 GCA_902168425.1 Peromyscus attwateri | reverse complement strand
CACACACACACACACACACACACACACACACACACACACACCACCACCACCACCACCTACTGAGTCCATTTAGTATTGCTTATATGTACATGTGTCCCAAGTAAGATGATCACTTGGAACTGGACAAGTTATGTGAGACCCCTGAAGAAAACTAATTCTCCCTCTTTACCTAGGAGTGGGATGGTGTGGGATTTCCCCATATCAGATTGACATGTCAGCTGGTGTTTTCATTATGTTGGTCTTGTCTAGGCTACCATATTGTTGGTATTTCATAGGTATGTCTTTTCTGTTGTGTCTAGGGGACACAACCTAGCAATAGGCACCCTGGGATGCAACCTTTTCACCCTCTTTTGTGTGATTTTTTTCCATGAGCTAAATTTAGTGTAGTTTATTCCAAATGTATCAGGTGGGGCTCTGCCCCTCACAGTCCCTTGTTCTCTGCATTTTGACCAGTTGTGGATCTCGGTAATAGTCTCCATGAGTTGTAAAAGAAGATTTTTTAAATGAGAACTGAGAGCTATACTTCTCTGTGAGTATAGGAATAAATATTTAGAGTACAATTAGAAACTGGTTTGGGAAAATGGCAACAGTAGTGTGAGTTCTTGGGTCTATGACCTCTCCAGCCATGAGTAGTTGACCAAGCATGAATGCCCTCCTCCTGAGTGCTTCAGTCACTGTTGTGTTCATAGGTTTTACAGTGGATAGTACTATCAATTGCTCCTCTCCCTCCACAGCTGCCACAACCTTCTAATGAAGAGCTAGTCCTCAGGGAAGAGGCTTCCAGCTAAATTCCATTATCTTTTGCTAAATACCCGGACATGGGGATGCTGAATTATATGTAGTTCTATTTGTAAATTTGAACAGAACCTCTGAACTGCTCTCCTTAGAGTGGCTGCACCAAGCTGAATGTCTTCTAATAGTGTGCAAGGCTCCCTATTTTTTCACATCCTTGGCAGTACTTGTCTTTGGTTTAAAAAGTCACTTGGATAGGTATGGAATAGATTTTATCCATAGGTCTGTTGGCTATTTTTGTGTCTTCAGAGAAATGTCTATTCAGGTTGTTTGTCCATTTCTAATAAGGTAATGAAAGATTTTGAAAGTATTGAATTGTGGGGATTTCTTATTTATTTTGGAGATTAGGTCCTTATCAGATGTATGGTTTGCAGTCGTTTTTTCCTATTCTGTAGATTGCCTTTTCACTGTTGATTGCTTCCTTAGCTGGGTAGAAGCTTTTCTATTTGGTGAATTAATAAAATTATACTTTTTATTGTCTTTTTGTATTATAAACAACAAAAAAATCATTGCCAAGTACAACGGCAAAGATGCTTCCTCCTATATTTTCCTTAGGGATTTTATAATTTTTCTTCTTTTTAGTTTTTACTTCTTTTATTTTTTAAATTATAATTGAATAACTTCCCCTTCCTTTCCCTTCCTCCAAACTTTTCCATATATCACCTCCTTGCTCTCTTTCAAATCCATGGCTCCTTTTTTTTTTAATTATTGTACATTCATGTATGTATATACATATATATTTGCAAATACATAAAAACAACCTGATAAATCTGTAGAATGTTTTAAATATATATCATGGCTGACTGTTTGGTATTGGAACTGTGTATTCTTTCCTGGAGAAGACTGTTTCTCCCATTCTCAGTATTTCTTAGTTGCTTATACTTCTTTGTGTAGGGTTGAGGCCTCTTGGTCTCTCCCCAGTCCTGTTTAGCATGTCTGTTCTCCTTGTCCTTGTTCATTTCATGTAGGTATGCACGTTGCTGAGACTTTATGGGTATAGCTTCTTTTTACATGTACACTATTTCTACACGGCATGAGATTGGAGTGTCACTTCAATTTTCTTCCTGTGGTACCTAGTTTTTTGTAGCATCATCTGTTGAAGAGGCTGTTCTTACTTCACTGTATATTCATGGCACCCTTGTTAAAAATTAGCAAACCATGTATGTTTGGATTTACATGGTGGTTTCTGTTTCATTGTTCAATGTACCTCATTGCTCTATGCCAGCCATATACTGGTTTTGTTACCATTGCTTCCTAATATATTTTAAAAACAGAAGGTGTGATATACCCATATTTTTAGTTCTTTTTCAAAAGTATGTATTAGTTATTTTCTGTTGTGATTAAATAACATTACCAAAAGCAACTTAAAAAAGAAAGAGTTTATTTTGGCTTATGTCCATTATGACAGTGATGGCATGGCATGATGGCAGGTTCCATTTTCATCCACACACAGGAATCAGAGAGAGTGAGAAGTGGAGTGAGACTATAAACCCTCAGAGTCTTCCCCCAGGGATGACTTTCTCCAACAATGCTGAACCTCCTGACGGTTCCACAACCTCCCTGAAACTGTGCTACCAACTGGAGACCAAGCATTACAGTACAAGAAACTTCATGGTACATTCCTCAATCAAACTTCTGTACATAGTGTAGCCATCTGTGAGTTTTATGGATCCATAGAAAATTTAGAACCATTGTATCTATTTTTGTAAAAAATATCATTGTGGTTTTGATATTCACTTCATAAAATCTATAGATCTCTTTGAGAAATAACAAATTTTAATATTTGCCTTCTAAACCATGAATACAAGATGTTTTCTCATGTTTGTTTTACTTGATTATTTTTGTCACTTTTACAATTTTTAGTACATGTCTTTTACCTCTTTAGTCCCTGAAATAGTTCATGTCTTTTAGTGTTATTGTAAGTTGGATGGCTTTTATAATTTTCTTTTCAGACAGGTCATTCATTGTCAGTATATAAGAATGCAACTAATTTTTTGTACATTGATTTCATACCTTAAAAGCTTGTAGACTTCATTTTGGTAGTTCTAAAAATTTTTAATTATTGGTGTAATTACTAAGGCCACTCCACGTAGTTAAAAGGAAGATTTATTTAGTGGGTAACTTACAAATGAAGGGATAGGTAGGGAGCGGGTTCTGGAAAAGACACAGCGCAGTCCAGCGGTGTTCTCTGGAGAACTCTCCTCGGTCTACCTCTCATGTCCAGGTCCAGAAACAAGAGAGCGCCGCACATACTGATCTCTGGACTTCAGGCCCTCCCTTGGCCCTGCCTTGTAGGCATGATAGTTACCGAAGCCTCAGTGGGGGTTGGAACTTCCAGACCAAAGCTGGAATGGCTACCCACTACATCTCCCCCTTTTTGTCTAAATAAGAAGGTTCTAACTTAATACAAGATTATATACAAAGGAATGGTTATCAAATATTGTCCAGGAGTAATGAGGGATAATGACCTAGATAAGATGGAACTACAATCAATGCAAACAATATCAAGCAAGAAACACATACTAAAATCCAGAGAAGTCTAGAGCATAGGTAAATGGTATGTTACAAAGATCATTCCAAAATGTGTCCTATCCTGAAGAACCTGAATCTAATACTTAATATGTTCTATCTAAGAGATTATATATGTATATATAGTATATATATATATATACTAAGTTGTAACTATAACTGCTAGTCTTCAATCCCACGGACTACTCCATAATCCTAAAATGTTCTTTGTGTCCCCATAAGGTACAGTGCCCCCCTTCAGCAGGAAGTAGTAAGAGAATTTACGCCCAAATTCCCAAATATACCAAGCTGGCTTTGGAGATGGAATGGGCTCACACCCTCTCTAAACCCAGACATATTCCTAAAATAAAAAGGTTAAGAGATTCTTCTGTCCCAAATCAAAAGAGCCCTCTGGTGTGGGACAGAAAAACCAATATTTTTATTTAAAACAGGTTAATTATAAATGCAATCTCTTTCTAAAAAATAAAAGGGGATATGATATAGATATATAGGATATAGAGATGATAGGATAAAAGGGTAGATTAATGAATCTACTTTTAAAGAACAACAACTTGTTTAAAATGTTTTACATTGGTATAGATTTTAGTTTATGTTTAAAATATTTTACATTGATATAAATTTTAGTTTATTGATACAAACTTAAAGTTGATTTTGTTATACTGTGTGTATATTTCTACTTTTGTTTGAGGTATTATGTTTATGTAACTCATTTAAAATTGTAATGGATAATTAAAAAATAGATTAATAATTAGTCATCTATGATAATCACATTTGTAGCCATGTTAGTTAAGTCTTCTAGGTATACATAGATATATTTCAGATAAAAAGGTAATCTTTAAACACTTCATAGACCTAAAAATATGGCATTTAAATAACTTAGAATTCTATTGATGTGAGACACAATTGCTCCTGGCAGCACCAATTTGATCACGAGAGAATGTTGGGCTTCTAAGACATTTCCAGTTGGATGTTTGTCTTCTTGGCACAAGATGGCCTACTGGGCAAAGAACTGCCCTTGCCTCGACTGCTGACAGTACGAATGCAATGCTGTCCTTTCTGGACAAGCAGGACACAAGGAAAGCGACCACTGTACTCTGCCAAGACAGGGTAAGATGGTCTTTCAGAATTCCTGCTTCTGAAAATGGTCTGTCAGATACTCTAGGCCTGTAGCCAATTTGAATGCACCAATAATACTGAGAAACATTAGGTGACTGTCCAGGCTGTCAGCTGTCTCAGTCTACTCTTGAAAGATTCCTGAAAGTTGCTTGCATCCATCTACCATTTCTCAGGTACCATTATATTCCTTCTCAGGTCTTTGATGTGGTTAAAGACTAGATACTTACAATTTTCCTTAGTTATGATAAAAGATAAGTTAGATATAAAACCTTAAACTCACAAATATAAGATAGATAGGATATCTTCTTTAATATTGTAACTGTAATTCTTGCTCGATAATTGTTTTGTTATATGCAGTTTTACTATGTTAAAGTTAAAACCTTCCTTTTTAAAAAACAAAAAAAGTGGAAGTGCTGTGGGATGTTTTGTATGACAAATATGTTAATAAATAAAGCACTGATTGGCCAGTAGCCAGACAGAAAGTATAGGCGGGACTAACAGAGAGAAAGATTGAGGGACAGGAAGGTGGAGGAAGAGACTGCCAGCCACCGCCAAGACAAGCAGCATGTAAAGATGCCGGTAAGCCACGAGCCACATGGCAAGGTATAGATTTATAGAAATGAGTTAGTTTAAGATATAAGAACAGTTAACAAGAAGCCTGCCACGGCCATACAGTTTATAAGTAGTATAAGCATCTGAGTGATTATTTTATACGTGGGTTGTGGGACTGCGGGGCTTGGTGAGACCTAGAGAGAAGCTCTCCAGCAACATCTAATGATGTCTTTAGTGGCTTACAGACATTAAATAATTCAATCTGAAAACATAGTTTTACTTCTTTATGATTTGTGTACCTTTCTTTCTTTCTTTATTTCTTTCTTTCTTTTCTTTCTTTCTTTCTTTCTTTCTTTCTTTCTTTCTTTCTTTCTTTCTTTCTTTTTCTTTCTTCTTTCTCTCTCTCTTTCTCTCTCTCCCTTCCTTCCTTCCTTCCTCCCTTCCTTCCTTCCTTCCTTCCTTCCTTCCTTCCTTCCTTCCTTCCTTTCTTCTCTAATTGCTCTGGAAATTAGAGCTGACTGGAAGTAGCAACACAAGCTATTCCCGCCTTGTTCTTGATATTAAAAGCAATGCCTTTTGTTGATTATGACATGAACTGCAGGCTTTACACACTTATTATGTTGACTAATTTCCTTCTGTACCTAGTTTCTTCTAAATTTTATCACAAAAATATTGAATTATGTACAATGCCTTTAATACATCTTTGCTGGTTGGTTTTGTCAACTTGATACAAACGTAGACATATCTGGAATGAGGAAATCTCACTTGCCTCCATCAGATTGGCCTGTAGGTAAGTTGGTAGGGCATTTTATTGAATAATTATTGATGTGAGAGGGATTAATTCACTAAAGGAGGTACCCTCCCAGAGCAGGTTGTCCTGAGAGGTATAAGAAGAGTAGTTGATTCACAGTTCATGTGTTTCTATTCGTTTGGCCATTTGTCCCTGTATTCCATCCATCCCTGGTCCCAACAACTCTTGATCACATAAACCCTCCTCCTTCTTGCCTATTGGACTCCCGGAGCTCCACCCAGGGCCTGACCGTGGATATCTGCATCTAGTTCCCCCTGTTACTGGATGGGGTTTCTAGCACGACAATTAGGGTGTTTGGCCATCTTATCACCAGGGTAGGTCAAATCGGGCTATTTCTCGACTATTGCCAGCAGTTTATTGTGGGGGCATCTTTGTGGATTTCTGTGGGCCTCTCCAGCACTTTGCTTCTTCCTATTCTCATGTGGTCTTCATTTATCATGAACATTCCTTATGTTCCCTCTCTGTTCTTGATCCATTTGGGATCTCCTGCTTCCCCAAGTTCTCTTTCTCTCGCCCCTCGCCCCTCATTATGTCCAGATTGTTCATGTAGATCTCCTCCATTTCTCTGTCATTGGGCGATCCGAGGGGCCCCCAACTGGATTAGGCCCTTTGAATGGATGAGACAGTTGATTGGCTTGATCTGTTTAAGAGGCATACAGGCATTTGAACCGGGCCCTGTGCTCAGTACATGAATTGACTGTTTGAAACCTGGGTCTTAGTAGAGACCCTAGGCTCAGCCTGGGAGGAGGGAACTAGACCTGCCTGGGCTGACTCCACCAGGTCGATCTCAATCCCCGGGGGAGTCTATGCCCTTGAGGAGATGGAAATGGGGGGTGGGCCGGGGGGAAGGGGGCAGGCCGGGGGGAGGGGGGCGGGACGGGAGGAGGGAGAAAGGGGGAATTTATGGCTGATATGTAAAGTTGAATTATATTGTAAAATAAAATAAAATAAATTCAAAAAAAAAAAATAAAAAAAAAACAAAAAAACAAACAAACAAACAAACAAACAAACAAACAAACAAACAAAAAAAAAAAAAAAGAAGAGTAGTTGAATTTAAGCCTAAGGAACAAGCCAGTAAGCAATGTTCCTCCATGGCTTCTGCTTCAGTTCCTGTCTCCAGATTCCTGCCTTGAGTTTCCACTCTGACTTCCCTTCATGATGGACTGTAAGCTATATTATGAAATAAATCTTTGCCCCTTCAAGTTACTTTTAGTTATGGTGCCTTTATCATAGCAATATAAAGCAGTTTGAACAATTTACTAAGATGATAATATGGCTTTTATGATTTGTGCTATTAATATGATTAACTTATTTTCATATGTTGAACCATTCTTGTGTCTCAGGAAAAATTCCCAAATGATAATTATGTATGATCTTTTTAATATGCTAATGGTTTTGGTTTGGTAATATTTGTTGAAGACTTTTTGTATGTGTATCCATCAAGGATTTTGACCTGAACTATATTATTCCTGTATTTTTTTTTCAGTTTTTGCTATTAGGTTAATGCTGACCTTTAAAATGAATTAGAAAGTGCTTCTTCCTTTTCAGTTTCTTAAAGGAGTATGAAAAGAACTTGTATTTGTTCTTTAAACTTTTGGCAGAATTTATCTCTGAAACCATCTGGTTCAAAATTATTTTTTATTGGAAATTTTATGATTACTAATACATCTCCATATGAGGTTGAAGTCTGTTCTCAGACTTTCTATTTCATCATGATTTGATGTTTGTAGGTTGTGAGTTTCTAAAAATTAGCTTCTCCAAGTTATCTAGTTTGATAGACAGTCATTCATTCATATATAAATATATATATGAATATATATATAAAATCAGTTGCAATGTCTCTTCATTTCATTATCAGTTTCTAAAATTATTTAGAAAGAGGAGCCACAGGTTTGGTTGAAAGTTGAAGGTGAAATGTAGAAAATGAGCCAGAGTGTACATATGCTGGGTGTGGTGACACACATCTATAATCTCAGCACCCCGGAGGCAGATGCAGAAGGACAACCGCAGGTATGAGGCCTATTTGGGTTGCATGGTGAGTACCAGGCCAGCCAGGGTTACAAAGCCAGATTTTCTCTGAAATTCAAAGCAAAACAAGAAGGAAGAAAAGAAAGAAGAGAGGGCTGGAGGGACAGAGGGAATAGAGGGACAGTGGGAAGGAAGGGTGGAAGAAAGAATGGAGAGAGAGAGAGAGAGAGAGAGAGAGAGAGAGAGAGAGAGAGAGAGAAAGAGAGAGAGAGAGATTTTTACTTGAATGACTAGAAGAAACCAGAACCCATTTCTGAAGCAAAAAACACGGGTGATATATGATTAAGTTGTCTCCAAAGGACAAATTTGGAATTTCTTATAGAGTGAACTGAAATAAAGAGATGTCAAGCATTCATTTTAATACATATTTGAAATCAAAGTTCAGGATAGAAGTTGGTACCAGAGGAAGATATTTTGGAATTTTTTGCCAAAGTAAAGATACTAAAATCCATGGTACTGATCTAATCTGACAAGTTAACACATGCATACACATATATACATGCACAGGAAGGCTATACACAGCTAGAACATTCACCTGGGTGTGCCTAGAAGTATAGAAAGCATTATTAGGAAAGATGATGAACAAGGTACATGAAGTTACACTAAAAGGACCAGAATATTCTGTTCTGAGCTTCAGGCTAAAAAATAATACATCCTCTATGTGTGTTGGTAGTTGCCAGCAGACTGGAAAAGACAGGGCTAAGAATCCGTGGGAAGTTGCTGTAAAATACTCTGGGGGGAGAAGTGATGAAGGCCTGCCTGGGGAGGAGATAGAGCAGAAGTTTGCTAGAAAAAGGAGTTAGATGAAAGGTGTAGATGCTGGGACGGAATGTTCAGTCAACACCCTGGTACAACATACTGAAATATATTTGTATAACTTTGGCAATGACTTGAAGGAAAGTAAAACTTGGTGATTCGAGTGATAAAAATGATAACTGTGAGGGTATATGAGATCAGGGCTCTGTTGGAATTTGGGCAGGTCTTATAGAAGAGAAGTAGTACATAAATAGACGTATTGCTAGATGTGGCAGTGGAAGAAGCATATTGGCATTCTTTTAGTTAATTTATTTTCTCACTGTATTGCCATATGGAATTGATAGCAGCTGACGCTGGTGGTGGGAACATCAGTGTTGAAAGCTCAGTAAGAAGAAAGTACAAAGCTACTGATTAGGAAAAGGTTTACTTGGCTCACAATCCCAGGTTACAGTACATCATCAAGCAACAGGAGCTTGAAAGAACTGTCCTATTATATCCAGAGCAGAAAGCAGTGAATTATGCATGGTAGTGCTCAGCTTACTCTTTCTACTCTCCTATCATCCGAGATCCCATGCCCAGGAAGTGGTGCTACTCACTTGGGCTGCTCTTCCTGTTTTAACAAGATGATCCCCTACAGACAGTCTCACAAACCAACTTAGTGAAGATAATCCTTCTTTGAGACTTCCTTCCCAGGTGATTCTGTGTCATATCAAGGTGACAATTAGAGTTAACCATCACAAAGAGTTAAAGCATTTAAGAAGAGTTCTTGATAGAACTCAGGGATTAGTGAGTTTAGCCTGGAGGTGTGTCTTCTCCTGTCCTGCCAATCTACACATGTAAAGTTCAGTTTAATGCCATATGTCTCTCTCACAACGTTCTTTCCGAGCTAAAAAAACAATCAACATAGATCAAACAGAAAACGTTTTCTCCCCCCGCCCACCAACACTTCAGCCTTAGAAGGTATATGGCTTACAATTGAAGGTACAGCTGGTCAGAACTGACCAAATATCAATTACATAAAACTACCAGTTTGCTTATCTTCAGTAATTGCACCGTCCTTGTCATCTTCGCGAAGTGAATTCTTTATTTTAGCTGTCTCCTACTTCCCTTTGTCTTACCAGAATCTGTTAAGGCAGAGAAGAGATAGTCATCGGCTGAGCACGATGGAAAATGCAAATAATGGATTGGGTAAACAAACTGGAATTTAATTTTCATAAAAAGAACATCCTAGGGCAACTCTTCAGTGCAACCATCTCAGAATCTAAGTTTGCACTCAGATTATTTTATCTGTTTTCTACCAAAGTGGCACCTGTTCTCTTCCATTCTGCTTCAAACTACTGGAACTGCAAAGTATGTTTACCCTTCTCTCTTGGCATCTGGTTTCTTGTTAAATTTTGCCAAAAATGAGGCACCGAGAGACTGGAAAGTGGAGGAGGGAAGGACTCCGCTCCTTCTGGCTCTGATGTATCAGCAGTTGCTCCAGTAGCTGCTGGTAGTTGTAAGAGCAGTGGAGACCAGATGGCTGAGCATTTATTCCGGCAAGCTAACGCTTTATGCACTCCAGCTCTGGCAGGGATAGCACTCCTTGGAAGTTCCAGTGCTGTGTGTTGGAAAGTGTATGCAAATGGGCTCTGTTACAAAGATGGCAGTGGTTTCTTGACTTCAGAATGACGTCTTTTATTCCTTCTGCTTTCTTTCATTTATTTTCAGTTTCTTATTACCTCATTTCTGTTGGAGATAGTTGGGCTGTTTTTATGCTTTCCTGTGTAGTTTCTGACTAATACTTGCATCATTAGAAGGCACCCCAGGAAAAAAAAAAGATGAAGATAAAATATGATCGGAGTTGAAAAATGAATTTTCTACTGGTGAAAAATAAAATGGCTACAGCCTATGCCATGTTTTATTTTCACAGTTACTGCATTACCTGTTGGCATCCAGGAAAGAGTACTTTTATAAGACAAGGGGTGTGTTCTAACCTCTTTTTATATTGTGCAATAAATCACCCTGACAAAAGCAGAGAAATCAAGTCAGAAGGAGGTTGAAGCAGCTGGTCACATTACATCCAAAATTAGGAAAGAACGAGCAATGAATGTGCTCAGGTCACTTGCTAGTTTTCATACAGTCCAGGATCCTAGCCTAAGGAGTGGTTCCACCGACCATGGGTGAGCCTCCTCCCCTAAAATAACTTAACAAAAATAATTACCACAGGCATGACCAGTGGTCCATAAACCAGGTGATTCTATATCTGAACAACTTAACAGTTGAGGTTAATCACCATAGCTTGGGGATACAGTTGGGCATTATTAAGTCTGACCATTTTAGTGATAATATTAGCTTAATGAGAGCTCAAGGGTAGCAAAATTGTCTGTTCAGTGATTAATAAATGGAGCTTTACATAAACTTAGTGGCCTAATAGAACCAGCATCAACAGGGGCAGAAATCTGAAGTTAGACTCAGAATCTGTATCTGTAGTTTGTAAATTATCACATAAGTAGAATTTACACACCTGAAAAGTTCTCCGTAGAAGCTGGGGCCTTACTTGGAACAGAACAGTTGGAAAAAAATTCTAGAACTATGAACACTCAAATTCTAGAGCATCCTGTCCAGGAGAAGAAACTTTTCGTCCTTGATTAAGGAGCCAGACTTGCTTGGAGACTCCGTGAAGCAGATACCTACTCAAAAAGATAAAGCATTCTCCCATACTTTCACTCTCCTACCCCTACTCACTTCTAGACCCTTAATAAGAGTCATAATACAGAAGCCTTTAGAGGAGATGTCAGATATTCTAACCAGAATTGTGCTAAGTGGGAGCTAAAAAGTAGGGCTCTGGTCACATATCTAGAAAAGGGGAAACCATCACATTGTGTTTTCACTGTTTCTAGATAGAAGTGGCTGAAATTTCTTTTTCCGCGTGTAAGTCAGAGCCATCATGGGCATGTCTAGAATCCTGGAGAGAAAGGCACCCTCTTGGGAGATGAAAGTGAATGGGTGATGATTCCTGTCACGTCTTCATTTAACTGCCCTGTTTGGCAAATGCATGCCAGAGAATGACAATGGAGTATCATAAATCAATTAGGTGGTAATTTAAATTTACAGCTGCTGTTGTTGCTGTTCCAGATGCAGTATACTTAAGCAGCTCAGCCAAGCCCTTGACAACTGACACGCATACTGATCAGTGTAGAGCTGTGCATGCTGATGAGTCAGTCAAGTGGGGCTTTTTCCCTCTCCATATTAACACCCGAGACTGCCAGAAGCAGTGTGTATTTCCTTGTAGGCAGAGTGCCATATCTTTTTCTCCTCTCAGATAGAGCAGAGAATGGAGAACTTTGACCCTTCTGACATCCATAGATCATTCATGACACTGACAGATCAGACTTAAAGAACAACACAGGGCAAGTGTCTTAGAAATCTCAACAAGGGCTGGAGAGATAGCTCAGCCATTAAAGGCTAGACTCACAACCAAAAACATCAAAAACCTTAATAAGACAAAAAATATGCCAGAAGATGGGAAGAAACCCATGAAATTTCAAGGGTCTTTTTCTTTTGTGAAATACCTGAAGGGTCATGTGCCTGATTGTTAGAGCTGTTATCTTCATAGTTAAAGAAAAGTTATCTGCCATTAAACAGAAACCATAATAAGCATATATTCAATAATAGTTAATTGAGGAACTAGGATGATCTTCTGTCTATTACTGGGGCCTATGGGGGAATTCAGCTACAGGAAGCTGAAGAGATGAGCTGAAGATTTGCTTGGAAAGAAAGTTCGAACTTTCTTCATTTAGGCTGTAAGAAATACCTTTTTGTGTTGACTATTCTCTTTATCCCCATAAAAGGAGCCCACTGTTTTCTGTCAAATATTCAGCCCAAGTGTTTTGCAGTGCAGCAATCAATCTTTAGAGTTATAATATCCAATGTCTCGGGGATGGTTTTTTATGAGGGAGTAGCAACACATTGTTCTTACTCGGTCATAATTCTAAACAACATGAAGCCACTATTAATTGCCAGGTCATTCCATAAAGGTAGAAAAGCAAAGAAGAAAATGCACCGGAAAATCATGGTAGGTACAGAGAGGAAAAGCCGGTCTTAGCTATACATCCCCATTTTCCACCTGAAGTTCAAGAAGAGATTTAATAGCCTGACATATGATATGCTCCCCGAACACTGACACCCTAAACAAGAAATAGAGATGGAACAGCAATAAAATATTGGCGATGGGATTTCATGAGTGATCACCAGACTAACTCTCTGACCCTGTAAGGAATTTCCTCGAGCATCCCTGGGTCAAGGCAACTTGTCTCAAGTAGCACTTAACACTGCTCCATGACAGATTGAATGATGGAGGGTGGAAGGGAAGGAGACCTCATGTGTCCATGTCTGGTTCCTTTGTGGTCCACTTACTTCTTGTGGGAACTCTCATTTCCATGACAACACCTTTGTTTCTTGATGCTCCCTAAACAGTAAGACTCCTCTAAGGAGCCTGTGATATGTGAAGCCCATGGGATGCTCTCCTGACTACCCTGTCACATTCAACCCCTCTACTTCTCAACCGGGCCTCATCAAATTGATGTTTTCAGCTTCTCCTCTATGACCCTGGCCATCTTCCAAGGGACTGGACCAGAGACAGATGTTGGAGAACTATGTTGCCAATCTCTTTGCTTCCCTAGCACAGCATGGGCATTGTCCCCGTTCCTAGCTATACCTAGCTGATTTTGAATCCAGTCTAGGTCAGGCCTGGGCCTTTGCTACAGATGTCTCCATTGTGTAGCTTCTTTAAGTCTTTCCAGGGTTCTTCAAATGTCATGTTTAGTCATAGACAGTGATGAGATTTGGTGAGACAGACAGGATATCGCCTAGAACAGCCGCAGACTCACTCAGGGTTATTCTGGGAGAACAAAAGGTGAAGAGAAGACAAGCTAGTGATGTGGTTGTCAAAGGGTGTCACTTAAAACTCAACTAGATTCCCAATAACAGATGAATAGTGCTATTTGTTTTCTCAGGCAAGTTCAACATGGGAAGTTAGGTAGGGTTGGAGGTGGAATCGCAGTGCATAGGTTAAACACTTCTAAAAAAAAGCATGAGTTTGCATCTCTCCTTGATCAAGTCTTCTGGTCACTCCTCATTGCCTTTGGGATAAAACCATTAATTCTAGCACACATACAATGACCTCCTAAAACAAGTCTTTGCCTGTCTTTTGAGCCCCGTAACCTGTATTAACTTGTTAGGGCTTCCACAGAAGACACCACAGCTTGGGCAGTATACTTCTAGATTGCTCATTTTATTCTAATGAATAAATTTCTTGCCTTATCTGAACTTGTTCCTTCATATTTAGAAATTGAATTTAAAATACTAGATTTTGAATTGCTATTCCCAAGACTAAACAAAATAATGCATATAGAAAGTAAAAGAATAGTCTTCAGACATGAAAACATTTTAACATTTAATATGAAGGTAACAAATAAAAATTGTGAACTGAGGCTATACCTCAGCTGGAATAGTGTTTGCCTTATATAACAAGGACCTGGTTTTAATCCTCAATAGTAAAATAAAATTATTTCAAATTAGGTCTATGGTATAAGTTCAATTATTTAACCCAAATTACACATATGTTCGAAGACAAAAATAAGCATCTATAAAAAACAGACTGAGATTAACATACCTTTACAAAAACTTAGACTTCTGAGAAGAAGATGTTGTACTACGATCAAGAGCATAGGCCTTGGATGTGGTAGTAAAACCTGTAAAAGAAGAGAAGTAGTTATTGAAAACTCTGCAGATCTGATATTTGTGAATAGAAAGAGGAGCAAGCACAATTAGATACGAAAGAGTCACACAACGATGCGACAGAGCAAGTTCAGGATTAAGGCTGCTCTGCATTTCACACTGGAACACCTTTGCCACACAGTGCCGACACTTAAATGGCAAAGAGAAGAGTGGGCCCCAGCACCAAAGCTGGGGAAGATCCCCAAAGGGTTAGACTCTGCTAACTGGGCTCCTTGCCATGGTGCCATGGGTCCCTTTATGAAGGGAGACCCAAGTGGCTTATCTCTCAAGTTACTGGGCCTATTATACTGGAGATTGGGAGATACTTCTACTTCATTGCTCAGAATTTTCCACATATTCAAATTTTCTTGTGCTTTTTTGTTCATTCTTTTTAACAGTTAATATTTTTTAGATATTCCCAGAATAAAATCTTTACATCTTTTATATACAAGATAGTCATAATGCTAGAACAGTCACACTTTAAGTTACATAAAGCTAACATTCAGTGCTTATTAATGCATTTCTATAGAAAGTACTTAACCTGCACTTTCCTTTTTAGTCCCTACACTGTTATGGCTACATACTCTGTCAGCAGTCCTACAATAGAACCTGTCTGGGGTTAGCTTTGTAAAGGGATTTGCTGGATGGACATAAAGTAGTCAGCAGTCTCCCAAGGGCTCTAGGATAGGATGGGCAGTACAGCTTACCCAGATGTCACTCTGGCTCCAGGCCTGTGAATGTCCAACTTTGGTTTGTGCTCTTGGCCTCATCCCCTCCTCATTTCTCCCTACCTCTGGACTCTTTATTCTCCAATGCAAAAGCTCCAGGTTTGGAGCACAGCTGCGCACCAACCCTAGTTCCCAGGCTACGGTATCTACCACAGTGAGAGTTGGGTATGAAGATACATGGCTTCTTGTGTGATGGAAAGATTGGCATGTGGGTTATTTTCAAAAGAAGGAAAGGTGGTGTGGTGCCAAATGGGAGGTGGATGGAAGAGAAAGAAAGATGATGGGCACCCAGAGAAAGACAAGGACAGGGAAAATGTAGGGAAAAGAAACATCCTCCTTTCTCATGTTAAAGAGGAGATAATAGAAGTTGAATGGCTTCCCCTCAGACAGCATGTGCTTATAGTGTGTGCCTCGAACCCTAGTCTATGAAGTCAGACTCATAGACTAGAGTGTGCTAAATATGAGTGTGTACGCTCCAAGGCCACCTTTCTTCCTAGGTTCTAGCACTTCAGACTGAGTATGCAGCGCATGCTTATTTGGACTGAGTACAACTTCAGCCCTCTTTAAAAAAAAATCATATACTAGTTAAGAAAGTGGAATACTCTCCACACATGATACAAGTTGGAAAAAAGCTGCAGGTTCTAACTGCAGGCTAAGGGTTTGGTAGTAAATCCTAACTGTCACTGAGCAGTTTTGCTCAAGCATAGCTCAGAATCCTCTTTTGCTCTCTCTCCAGCCAGGCAGAAGCAAAAGCCAGCTGTGGCTGTTGCTTTCATATCTTAACTCTGGTCCTAGCATGAGCTAGAAAAAAATGTAAAAGCTTCTATTGTTTTCCCCTCAAAAGAATATGCTTTTCTTTGGAATCTTTTTTTTTTCAACAGTGATGTAATAATCCACCTTCACAAAATGTTTAAACTTTTACTATTTGAAATGAGACATGCCATCTTGCAAGGTGACTTCCTTGTCTTAATAAAGCTATTTCTTGCTCCATTTTCTTACTCAGTGTTTTGCTTGTGGTGGAATTTTCACTGACTATATTAACTATCACATTGTTTTCCAATTGCCCAGGTCTTCATCTCATAGAGTGACACTGTCCATCTGAATGTCCTCCTATGAGATATTTTTACATATCTGTTCTTTATGATCTACATTCTGCTCGTCATAGTGTAGTTCCAAAGAGTCTGAAGTTGTTCCCATTGCAGAAATCCACCAGAAACAAGATGTAAACATCATTTCAGAAATTAGGGTAATGAACATCTTGGGGAGAAAGATCTCTGTGATGGAGTAAGAACTCCTACTTTTCATTTGAGAAGGCAGGAATTGAATTCTAACTCCAGCAATGTATCTCACCTGTGTGCCCTTGATCAATGCACTTGGCTTTTCTTAGCCTTCTTTCCTTTCTCTTGTGAAGAAGAGTGAACTGGATTCTCTGAGTGGTCGAGGCTCAAGCTGGATAGTATGTGTGCATGACTGTAGAACTGGATGGTGACATAAAGGTGATGCCATCTGTGTCTTGTGGACAGCCTTGAAAAAGTTGTAGAATGTTAGATAAATGTGTTCTCATCCTTCCTACTTTGCAACTAATCTCAGATTTTTCTTTGACAAACCTGAAATAGACCACCTTGGGGCAGTGGCCAATCAGACAGCTCCGAGGTAGCAAGCAGCCAACCATGGCTGGCAGGTGGCCATTTGCTCCTCAGCGGGTTTCTGGCTAACCCAGCCTGGACCTTGACTCAAGTGAAACAGTGGCAACCCTGTCTTTGTCTTCACTTGGACTGTACAGCTGGAAGTCCACACTGTCTCTAGCCCATTGCTGAGAAAATCGATGCTAAGGTCAGACACAAGGAAGAGAAGGCTGTTTAACATTTTAGTTCTCACCCCTGTCCCCATTTACTTCATACTTTCCATTACTTATTTCAAAGCTGGTTCTGTTCCACAAGTCCAGTGAGGACAGAGGAGTTGATGGTTTTGAAGGATTTTGTGGTTCCAGCACGCTACAAAGTATTATAACAATACAATCACCTAAGACTTTACCAAGACATTTATGATTTTCAAATAGCAAGCAAGCTAAATATCCTTGAGAAATTTAATAAATCCAGCATAAGCCACATTGCGGCATTAGAACATTTTTCTCCATTGTCCTGCAAAATGAGAATCACAGAGAGGGAAGTAAGTTGGTTGGGAAGCAAGGTTCAGCAGGAATCTTTCATATTTAATCAACTGTTTGAATAGCTAATACCAGCTAAGAAATGTAGGTAAGTGTGTCTATTGTCTATCTTCTTTTCAAACAAATATTCTGAAGTCTAACACAGGAGGGAAATGTTGATGCTTTTGTTTGCTCTTCGGGGACATTTTGAGAACATTGTACAGTCAGATAGAATCCCAGAATTCTCTGAACACATAAGGAGGTGACTGATGCTCACCTCCTTGGTAAAGAAAAGGGCCATTAAGACAACAGCTGGGAGCCATTTCTTGGCTCTGTACCATTATTTGCCAGCTTGCCTTTCAGCTCCTGTACAGATCACTCACTCACTCACTCAGTGATACATACACATTTTGAAGAACTGTTAGATAGATACAAAACATTTCCAAAGAATATCTATTATTTACCTCATGATGTAATAGATAGAAAATGTGGGGGTTTTCCCCTTTACAATTGTTAAGAGCAAAAAAGTGTTTTCTCAAATTCTTTGGCATTGACTAGGAGGGGGAAAGGAGTTTTAATAACTATGAGATACTTTTTCTCCCACATCTCCCTGCTAGAACCCCACCAAAATTAAGAACTATGGTTGTTGCATGACTTGAATTAATCATATGATTCTCTGGCAGGGAGCCTTGTAGCCCTCTGGCAAGCCCAGTAACTAATGGTTTATAGCTGTCACAGGTACTCCAGTGGGGGCCAATCAGAAATGCCCTTAGATGTCTATTAAAGTAACTGGAATACAAAATAAGAAAACACAAGTTGAATATTCTGTCAGAGATAAGGACTGACTGTGTGGAAAAACCAGCACGTGTATGCCAGTCAGCTGGGCACACATGAAGAGGAGGCAGGTAAGGCCTGGTTATAGCCTGGGACCTACTAGATGTGGCAAGTTTGGAAAGATGTTTTTACAGCTCATGTAAAGATAGCTCTCTGCCCACTTTCAGATGTGCGTGATCATTTAAAATAATGTTGTTTAGTTTTGCTGATTGTCTTGATTACCCATCATTGTTTTAATAGGAATTTGTAATGTATGACCAAAAAAACTGAACTGTTATAAGGAGTTTTAAGGCTCCTGAAATGACTTTCCACATATGGGTGAAAGCTCACAGTACAATAGTACAATGCAGATAATGTTATACTATGTAAAAGAGAGCTAGCCTAAACAAATTGCTCCGTAGAGGAAAGAGGTCTTGTATATGTCTAAGATGTCTAAGTGTTTTACCAGTCTCAGGCTCATTGCTTGAAACATGCATTCCACTCTTAATAAACACAACAGTTAATGAGAATTGAAATACTATCAACAAGCGTCATCGTGTAAGAGCTCACAAAAGGACATCAAGCCCCAGTTAAATGTGAAATTCAATAGAAGGTCAAAGACAACTTTGCGAAGGAGATAGCTTTTCAAGAGAATTATTGTTGACAGGAGAGGTCCACAGAAAGAAAGAACATTGAGAAAAGTCTATTAAAGAGAGAAGCATCATTAAGAGCAGAATAATTTCTAAGAATTTCAAATGTCATACTTTGCCATGCCTACAGCAGAACGTGGCAGTAGGGAATAGTCAGACATGGGTTGGACAGGCGTACAGGGCACAGATCTTCCATAATGTCATGCTGATGAGCCTGAAATTTGACTTAAAGGCAATTCAAAAGCCAGTGAAGCATTTGAAGCAGCCAGTTGTCATGACTGAGTATATATCTGTATAAATATGTATATTCATGGAAGACCACTGAGAAGGGCAGTAAGATGCTGGCAGGGTGTGATTGAAAGGCTTTGCAATGGCTTAGGCAGAAGTTCGTAGTGACCTAACATGAGCAAAAGCAGTGAGGATGGAGAACTGTGAACTAATTTGACAGAGATATAAGGATAGATGTGCAAAGCCTGGACATCATATACAGGAATAGAGAAAGATACAGATAATGAGAACGGTGCTCAGGATTCCAACTCAGTCTCCCCTGAGGAAAGGTGTGGTTGTTCCCCAAGGTGATGACTGGAAGTGGAAAGATTGATTTGTGGGGTCTGGGAAAATTCAAGGGAAGATATTCAATAAGCTGCCGAGAGCTCTCTATGCTAAGGACACACTAATGAGAGTCACCAGTTTGTGCTTATAATGGTAGACTTAGAAGCCAGCATGCAGAAGACCATGTAGAAAGAGAGGAATGTCTGGGACAGAGCTTCCATTGCTCAGCGGAGGGAAAACCCACTAAGCTGTTCTAAACAGCCTGTATGCAAACAGAAGATGAATAAGTAAGGGACCTATGAAGAAACTGTGGGGAGCTGTGGTATACGTCTTGGTTCTCCACATATGGTTCTCTTTCACACAGACCGTCTCCACCACCCAGCATTTCCAGATCATAGATTAAACATAACACAGTTACAGCATCTTTCTTATTTTCTCATCTGTATATAAGTAGCATTGAGATGTATCTGTTAATGATAGACACCCCAGACGGTCCCCCCAAACAAGCATCCCTATTTAAGTACCAAGATATAATTATACCTCACTCCTATCTTTCATCTTAAGAATTTTTTTGCAGCTTATTTTGGGATATGAGTTATGGTGCTGGGAGCCCAATGAATGGAGTATGAAAGAAGAAATTGCAAAAGTGTTATCAAGTATATAAGGGTTTAGTCTTCATAAGTCTTTGAAGAAGTGGGCTCCTTGAAGAGAATATATTGACATATATCTCAACCCTCCCTGAGATGCTGTTGGGTAACTCATAGTCACAGTTTCTGTCACAATGGACACTGGGGGTTTACTGTAGTCCTTTATCTGTGTCTTATGAGACTGTGTTTTTATAGTGTTCTTTCTTTAATTAGCTTTAATAGCTTGACAATATGAAGTTCACCTTATTTTGTCAGCCTTGGCACTTAATTTGATGCCTTTATTCCCACTGTAAGTACCACTGGCAGTTCATCTTTAAAATAGAAATCACCAAAATGAAATTAGATATGGAAATATGAAGCCTAGAATGGCCTAGGCCACAGACTTATCACTGTTGATTAAAAATGAAAAAAAGAAGAGTGCAATTCCTGACTGGTTATATTGCTAAGCAAAATGCTTATTTATAGTTATTCTAGGTGTACATGTTAAAAATGTGTACTTTATGTGCAGTATAAGCATACTGAGTTAGGTATGCTCTAGAATGGGATAACAGACCCAGAATGAAGACAAAGAAAGCTGATATCTTTCTTATGAGAAATATGCTCATGAAAAAGTGAAACATATTTGTATATTGGTAGTGTTATTTTCAAACAAATCCTGTTTTAGAAATTAATTCACATTCACAATTTTGTAGATTGACTAAGGTAAGACTCAGGGAGCAAATGACAGTTCAAACTCATTCTTCCACATTCACTATCCAAAAATTGTTCTTTATTTCATCAATATGGAGAAGTGATAATCTGTAATTCTGCTATTTAAGAAGTGATTGGGAACTCATGCCTTTCCAAAGACAGATTTAAGTATATTTTGTGTACTAGGTGTCCACAGATTAAATGTTTCTTAGAAATAAATGTATTTCACAGGAGAAATTTAACCATTCTACCAAAAAGAATATATACTAAGAAGTGTAATAAGAGTCCTATTAATTTGTTTCCTTTCAAACATGCAATGAGGCAAATTTATACTCTTGTCTTATTATTTTTTTCTTATCTAATGAGACTGCTTTTAAAAAGACAATTATTTAAGTCCACAGAGATCTAATTGTTACTGGTGGATATTTAAATAAATATTTTTGTAAGTAGGAAAGTATCTTTTTAGCTACATTTGAGAATTGCCTTTGGTGTGTAATTCATAGGTAACACAAATGTGCATATGCTACTTATATGCTTAAAGATACTGATCTAGTGTTTATCATTTATCTTTTTAATCATCTGTCTATTATCTATCTATCTATCTATCTATCTATCTATCTATGTGTCTATCTATGTATCTATCTATATGTCTGTCCATCTATCAATCTATCAGTCTGTCTGTCTATCATCTATCTACCTACTTATCTATCTTCTCTAACATTCATCTATTTGTTTTTTTCTATTATCTATCACTCTATCTATTATTCTCTATCTATATGTATTTCTGTGTTTCCCTGGAAGGATTCTCTTTGTTGGATAATTGCCTATTCAGACAGCGTAGTAAGATCTATTTGGGACCAACAGTTAAGACTAAATAGAGCACAGTCCAATCAGATTCCAAATTCTAATGAACATTGAGATAGTCAATCATTTCAACATGAAATAAGCTTACTGATATGTTTTAGACATTTTCTATCAAATCTTTCATAAAGTTTAATATTTGATGAATACTGTTAATTTAATAACTTTGAATTGCATGAAGCTAACTATTTATATAAAAAATCACTCAACCTTCTGCTCATTTTAATCTTGACTAACCAGGCTTTTATCCTTGCCATTACCTTGACTGTGTGTTGTTAAATACTCCAGTATGTTATTTCAAATTTAACCCAAGCTAAATACGTTGTATGGCTGTGGTGTTGCCATCTTTTACTTATACTAACAAATGAAGCATGTAATGCAAATGTATGTATGGAATTTTATATTTAAGCCTCCTCAATCCTGTTTCCTCAGAAGTATAATTTGATTTTGGCTTAAGCCAACATAAATGTTACTAGAAAAAAATGAACTTCTGTAACATGAGTCTTATTAATAAAATCAAACCTGGGCCAGGTATTGGGGTAAATGCTGGAAGGTCAGAGAGACAGAATAAGCCACAGCTATCTCACCTTGCCGGATCCTCAGCTGGTCTTGCTTCCTCAGACTGGAAGCCTCTATGTCCTCATATCCAAATGACTCTCAGCTGAACTGCTGCTAGAAGCCTGAATGCTTAACCAGGCCAAATGCTTCTCCAGGCCAAATGCCTACCCAGGCCAAATGCCTCGAGTTTCTTCACGCCTTATATACCTTTCTGCTCTCTACCACCACTCCCTGGGATTAAAGGCTGGTTTACTGGGATTAAAGGCATTGTCACCATAACTGGCCATTTCCAATGTGGCCTTGAACTCACAGAGATCCAGAGGGATTTCTGTCTCTGGAATGCTAGGATTAAAGGCGTGTACTACCACTGCCTAACCTTTATGTTTAATATTGTGGCTGTTCTGTCTCTGACCCCAGATAAGTTTATTAGCATGCACAATATTTGGGGGAATACAATACCACCACAAACTTCATCTTCTAACTTCTGGAACTTCAGAGTCCATTCCATGTTACAGCTCCATATATTCTTTTGAATATGGCAAATCTAGAATGCACTTTATTTGTGTTATACAAGCTGTGGATAAATGATCTTGAAGGGCTGATGGATGGCTCAGTGGGTAAAGGTGATTGCTTGTGCATGCTTTGGTAACCTAAATTCAGTCCCTGAACCCTAAAATTGGAAAGAGAGAACTGACTCCACAAGGTCATCCTCTAATTGACACATATACACCATGCCCCCCACCTCTCTCTACACACAAACAATCTATGCACACAAACATAATAATTTTTAAAGTTATTTTATTTTATGTGTGGAGGTGTTTGGCCTGGATGTATGTCTGTGTACCAAGTGTGCTTGGTGCCCACAGAGGCCAGAAGAGGGCATCAATCCTCAGGAACTAGAGTACAGAAAGTTGAGAGCTAAAAGTCAAACCTGGGCTTTCTAAAGAACAGCCAGTGCTCTTAACCACTGAGCCTTGTCTCCAGCCCAATGGAATATTTTAAAAAGTGATCTTGGGGCAATAGGTACACAACGCATAGGCACTTTTAGGCAGAAAGATAAATGAGAATACTATGAAAAGAAAGGCTTTTCGTTTCTCCGTTTGGTGACATTGGCACCCCAATCCAGGCTGAAATTGTGCACCCTGAAGGCGTCACACTGACGAGCGTGGGAAGGCATGAACAAGCCTGTCTGCCTTGGTCTCCAGCACGTGTATCTTCATCCGGCCAAGTGAACGGAAATACCTAACATGGTGAGGTTTGGTGCCCTTTTGTTTTGATTCATATTATGGGTGAGGCTGACAATTTTATGGTTGTAATTTTCAATAGTTTCTCATTTCATTAATTATATAAACTTGTGTTTCATTCACTTGGGTTTTTGTCTTAGTGAAATACATAAAATTCCAGTGACACATAAATTTTTGGTACAGTCTCATTCATGTTTGTACAGTCCAAACACCAATTATAAGTCTTTCTCTTTCCCGTTAGTTTAAGGTTATGCCATTGTCATAAATTTCTACATTATTTTTTGAATGGACTGTGTAAATCAAGACTCTAATTACTTTGAGAAGTCAGTGTTTTTTTTTTCATTTTCCATATGGATTATAATTACATTACTAATGTTTTCTCCCCTAAAAATGTGCAAACTAATGTTTTAGAATAATTTCTGTTGAAGTATAATTTATACAAAGTAATACACTTTAAGTGGACAGCTTAGTGAATTTGATAACAATATGAACTACACATCTCCATCTCTCCACTAATCTCCCTCATATATCCTGCTGCAATTCTCTTGCCCAGCCTCCAAGCAACCACTGACTTGCTTTTGACATGGTAGATCAGAATCTCATCTAATGGAGTCAGACCATGTGTTTCCTAGGTCTAACGTCTATTCAGCATGGCATTTTGGCATTCACCCAGGCCGTTGCTATATAATCCTATTGTTTCTTTTTATTGCCAAACAGTATACTATTGTACAAGAACATAACTTCTATTTATTTATACATGGTTGAAATTCCTGGGGTCTCAGGACAGGTTCTGCCTTCTTCTTTTTAGGAAGTAGATTATGTTTTCTATTTCCCAGGGCTGTTGTATCAGAGTCTAAAATTCCCTTTTGTGGTCTCTTTTTGTTTCTCTTTGTTCTCTAGGTTTTCTTGACAACCTAAAAAGGTCTTAGAATTCTGTGAGCTATGAGTTCTGCTACTTAGCAGCTCCGTGGAGGTGGGGGCCTTTGAAGGTCTTTCCTGGGTCTTTGCTGAGAATGAATCAGGCATTTTATTTCCCACACATGAGAGAAGCTTGAGTTGGGTTTCTTCCTTCCTTTGGGTTAGTTAGGTTCTGATAAAAGAAACAAAAGACAAACAAAACAAAAAAAACAAACAAACAAAAAAACACTTTCCATTTCCAGAATGCCTTGTTAAAGAGAATAGGAAGATCCAGGTGTATTTCAAACTGGTCCGTTTTGCCTCCTGCTTGGGAGCACACGAATTTATGAAGGTAAAACTCACAAAACAGTGAGCCTTCTCTGGGTCCTCTTGGCAGTTTGCGTGCAGGCTACACGGAGCCATTAGCAGCTTGTCAGCTAAGGCTTCAAGGTGTGGATGCTGGGTCCAATTGAGGGCTTTCGCTCCGTGCACACTGTAATCCTTGGTGTCTGCCGGTGAGTCTCAGCTTTCAAGGATGCAGTCTGCCTTGTGACCTCAGTTCTCTGATGGGTTTAAGAGTCATTAGTTTTCAGTCTATTCAGCACCTTTCTTGCTGTGAATATAGAAGTCATGCCTTCTAACATCATTATGCATCAACTTAAACCAGAAAGCCCTCTACTGGCATATTTTGCATTTAGTTGTCTTTTTACTGAGTTACAGTCTCTATGTATTCTGGATAAAACCATTGTAAACTCCACATATTCCATTCTGAACCAGAGGAAGCCAGGGACTGTGTGGCTTTGTGTGGGTGTGATATTAGGGTGGTGCATGCCTCTGTAAACTGGCAGAAATGTTTTCTCATGTTTCTGAATATTGCGTTTACATTGGATTGGAATTATTTACCCTACACACAGGATGGAATTCATCATTAAAACTATGAGGGCTTCAATTTTTATTGTTCGATTTTAATGCTATAAATTCAATTTCTTTAATAGATATGAGGAGTATTTAATATATTGTATTTCTTTTGGTATTGATCTTTTTTTTAACAAATTGAGGGTTGTTATCCACTTCACTAAATTGATAATTATATTAGAAAATTTTGAGCAAATTTCCCCATTATCCTCTAATAGATGAAGAGCTCTAGCGATGTCTGTCCTATTGTCACTAATGTTGACCATTGCACTTTTCTGTACACACTCTTTCTGCCTAACCTCCTTTTCTCACTCCGTCCCTTCCCTCCCTCCCCTCTCTCTGACCCCTCCCACCTCTGTTTCACAGACAGGGAAACTTTTGCTCTTACTCAATTACAGGTTTGTAAAAAAATTTTTTTAAAAACTCACCTTTTGAGTTTGAGGCAGGGTCTCACTATGCAGCCATTGCGGGCTTGGAACTCATAGAGATCTACCTGCCTCTGGGATTAAAGGCATGTACAACCACAGGGATTTTTATAACTCTCTTTAAAGACAGGCTTAGATTTCATCAATTCATATTTTATATTTTGCTCATTTTTAAACTGTAGTTTCCTTCGTCTTACTTGTGCTTTCTAATTTCCTTTAAGAATTTAAAAAATATGTCTGTGCTGACCTAATAGCAGGAAGCCTGCATGGGACTGACCTAGGCACAATTGTCTGCATATATGTGACAATTGTGTAACTTGGTCTTCTCATGGGACTTCTAACAGTGAGAGCAGGGGCTGTCTCTGACTCTTTTGCTGGCTTTTGGGACCTTATTCCTCATACTGGGTTGACTTACCCAGCCTTAATACAAGGGAAGGTGCCTAGTCTTATTGCAACTAGATATGCTGTGTTCTGTTGACACTCATGGGAGACTTGCCTGTTTCTGAATAGAAAGGGAGGAGGAGTGGATTGCTGGAGGGGCAGAGAGGAGGTGTGGGGAGAAACTGGAAGGAGAGGAGGGAGGGGAAACAGAGGTAGGGATGTAAAATAAATAAATTAATTAAAAATATGTCTGTGTATAAGTGTGTTTGTGCATGTAGCATGTTCATATTTGTGCCAGTGCACAAGTAGATGTAAGTGTGTATACACACATACAAGTGCATGCATGTGGAGGCTGGAGGGTAGTCTCTGCTGTCACCCTCCTCTCTTGAGACAGGGTTTCTCACTGGTCTAGAATTTCACCAAGTAGGTTAGGCTGACTGATCAGAGCACCCTGAGGATCCCCCTGTCTCCTCCCCACCGCCCCTGTTGGAATTATAAGCACATACTATATATACAGCCTAGCATTTTTTTTTCATGGGTTCTAGGCATTTTTAACATGAGTTCTCGTGATAACACTCTGGTCTTGTACTTGCAAGGCAAGTGTTTTATGAAGTGAGTCATCTCCTCAGCTCCTTCTCAAGAAATATATTGATTAAAATACTTCTGTACTATATATGCCTCGTGAGTATCTTTCATCGGGATTATAAGTTACAAAGAAAAGAGTATCAAATATGTGAGGAAAAACAACAGAAAAGCAACAGAATAAATGTTCCTGAAAAATGTAACTATGAAGAATATAATTTTACTTGGTTCACTAAAAGAGACTTGAAAGATAATATATTGTCTTTTTGTTATCGCATACACATTTGTATATCTATCTATCTATACATATTCATAAATATAACTTGCTGAGTCTCTATAATGTTATTTGTATGTATGTTTCCAGGGCTGACTATTTGGCATGAGACAATCAATTGGTATGCTCTTCTGTGGGGAGGACCACCTCTTCCTTGCCCAGCTTTACCAGTTGCCTAGAGTTCTTTGTGTAGGGTTGAGGCCTCATGTGCTTTCCCCATCTACTTAAAAATGCATTTTCATTGGTGTCCTCCTTGTTTAGCTCATGTCTGGGTGATCATGTTGGTGAGACTTTATAGCTGTAGCTTCTGATGTTGCTAGGATACATAATCTCACAGTAAAGGCCCTGATCCTCTAGCTCTTACAATCTTTTTGCCCTCACAATGTCTCCTGAGCCTTGGGTATGGGTGTATTTTGTTGAATGTCCATTGGGACTGGGCTCCATAACTGCAATGAAAAATCCAAAACCAGACATAAGAAGCTCTCCTTTGTGTTTTCAGCCAGAGCTAAGAGACTCTGGAAACACATAGCCTATTGCTATGTCCTTGGTTACCCTAGGAGATGGATGCTAAGTCCCTATTGCTAAAGATGCCATGCACTTCACACACTGGGTGCAGAGATTCTTCAACTGGAACTGGCCTGAACAGCTCTTCCCTGAGGACTAGCCTTCATCATACCAGAAGGTGCCATGCAAGCTTCTAAAGAGGAGGGGAAAACAACACTCCTACCCAGATCTAATGCCAAGACCCACATGACATTAGACCCTACAGCTTCAGTAGTGAAACACATACCTTGGCAGTAATCAGCACTTCTCTAATTGGACCTAAAACTTGCTCAACAAGGGCAATACCACAAATGGAACTGGGAACCTAGCTAAATACTTTGTGCTAGTGAAATCATGGTTATTGGAGGAGAATCTAAAACCACTAATTTGCTAAACCAGAATAATTCCTAACAACAATCTATAAACATTTGTCTCTATACCTACAGATTAATGTAGTCTTCACACTTTATCAGAGAAACTTCTTTTTGCAATAGGGACCACTACATTCTTAAACTGAGAACAGAATGGTCAAAAAGTCATTAGGAAACAAAAAGGTTTAGGAAATAAAGTACTGGTAAAAACAAGAATTCAACAGATATGACTAAAAGTTACAGCTTTTCTGCTCTGGGGTTTATCCCAGGGTTCCAGTTAAGGCCAGCCACCTTGCAAACATAGCAAATTGATCACAGCAGGAGAGAGATTAAGTGGTCAGCTCAGTAAATATATTGCCATCTTTATTACTCTAAAGATATCACAAAGCTCCCTAGGATGCCCAAAGCATCATTTCAGGAAAGAAAAGACAACACACTACAATAGGTTATAAATAACCAGATTTTCTCTCTAAATCCATGCCTCTGATACCTTTTCTATCTGTGTATTCTTTTGACTATAGTTTAATTGCATTGTCTTGATCAGAAAGCCATCTGATTTCGTGTATACTAATAAAAGAGTATAACTTGCTCACTGAAGGAAAAATTTAAGGATCTGGAACTTAACCTTACCTTGACCAGCTTGCTCAATAAGTAGTTCCCAATAATTTTTATTCAGTTGTATGTGGTTTTGCAATTCCTCAGAATCAGGGAAACTGGGTAGCAGAATAAGAACTTTTGCTCACATGTGGTGCAATTATAAAACTAATCAGTCCATTAGTAAATATTTGCTTTAAGGCTGACAATAGAAGCAAGAGATGAATTGGATTGCCTGGACCAGTTTATTAAGCATGGGAAGTTTGCTGTTCATAAAAACAAATTAGATAAACAAAACACTGATGAATGGTTAACATCAGACAGAGGCTTACATGAAATCAAATCAGTTGTGCCACTAAGCACACATTGATAAACTGGACTGGACTTTAGTAGGGTCGTTAGTATAAGAATAACCTTCATGCTGAATCTGTCTGAGAGTTACTTTTCATAAATCAAAGTAATGAGCTTAAGTCATCAAACTGTCTCAGACAATCATCATTAGCATCCTGCCTTTGCTACATCCAAGATACTTTACAATCTACATGTTTCTTCTCCAAATCATTGCTTAAGGCATTCGAGAGTCCCGGTTTAATCTTAGTTGTTGCTGGTTCCAAAATACAAAGGAACTATTTTTGGTTAGTAGTGAAATATTTGAAAACAAGCAACAAACTGCAAAAGTTTGCTTCTCTTGAATTTTCTTGTCCAAGTATTAAAATATATGGCTGAATATGAAAGATGCTATTTTCTGGGCCATTGGCTATTAAGATTTTGATGTTCTTTGATATACCCTTTACCTATCAGAGGATCTTTTAAGAAGGATGGTAGTCACTGGCTCCTTTGTTTCTAGACCCAATTACAGAGTTCTATTTTTATTGTAGATGATGTTATAGTTTGCTTTCAGATCTCCAAAACTGACTCTCTAGCATCAGTCACCCAAGAATTGTTTGAGATGGTCTAAGTCCTTACAATCAGCATCCAAATAGGTGTGAATGTATCTGGGGTGCCAATAATAAAATACATTTGCATCTTACTTTAATTTCATGGAAAAGGGGACTCAAAATACGTTATTTATGGAGGGTAAAAGCTCAGGCTGTTGTTAAAAGTCCATCAAGGCATCCTGAGACTCTCATTTTCCCTGAAAGAGAAGCGTCTGCAAGCCCGAGTCCTCTGTTCTAGTTTGTAGCTGGTTGATGTGATAAACATTGTGGGGTAAACAGAAAATCAGTTTAAGGGGGATGGGTTGATTTGGCTTACACTTCCAGGTTACAGTCCATCTTTGAGTGAGGGGGCCAAGCAGGAAACTCAAGCAGAAACTGAAGCCGAAAGTGTGAAGGAACACTGCTCTCTGGCCCAATTGCTTGGGGATGATGACTCCCACCGTGGGCTCTGTCCTCGAACATTGATCATTAACAAAACAATTCCTTATAGGCACAATAATCTGATCTAGACAATCCCCCAATTGAAACTCCCTCATAGGACTCTGGGTTGTATTAAATTGACAGCTGAAGCTAACTATGGCATCCCTCTTTCACTCCTTTCTAAGAAATTTTAATTTCAATACACTAAATTTCCCCGTAAACCTTTTTGGCCAGGTTATGGTAAATAAGACCATATAAGACTATCATTTTGAAGCAAAAAAACAAAAAAACAAAAAACAAAACAAAAGAAAAACAAAAACAAAAACCAAACAAACAAACCAAAATCGTAGATCTTCTTTTCCATCTTTACATTCTCCACTCCCTTCTCTGCCCAGCTATTAAATGGACATTCCCCTAGCCTCCTCAGTTCTTCCTGTCCCTCTCTCTTTCTCAGTTAGATATATCTGCCACACCCATCACTCTCTAGCCACAGAGTATTGCCCAAGCCACCAGCGGGGAGACTGAAACCAGAACAATCAACGTGAACTCTAGACACTCCGAGCTTCACGAACAAGGTGCTTTTACTATATTAGGTGTTTTGTAGTACAAACCTGGCTGGCGAATCACAGCTGTGGAAACCAGGGCAGCCAAGGACCGCAGTGTGGTTGTCATGACTAGAAATCTAACGTGAGAAGAACACGGAGAGTGATTTCAAGTGGATGGGGAGATGGGCTCATATTTCTATCTTTGGTTTTATTTTATTTTACTACAAAATACTTTTTTAATGCTAATATATCTTCTTATTTTTTCCTTCCATTGAAAATAGATTGTTTTGTCTTATAATACATGGATTTCCCCCACCTCTACTCCTACCAATTCCTCCTCACCTCCCTCCCATCTGGATCCACCCACTTTCTGTCTCTCATTAGAAAACAAACAGGCTTCTAGGGAATAATAATAAAATAAGATAAAACAAAAACTAACACATTGGAATAAGACAAAACAAACAAACTGAAGGAAAAAAGTCCAACAAAAGGCGCAAAAAACTGATATAAAAACAGAGACCTACTGGTTTGCACACTCAGGAATCCCATAAAAACAGAAAACTGGAAGCCACAATATATATGCAAATTACCTGTAGGGGAGGAAGGGAAAGAAAGAGAGAGAGAGAGAGAGAGAGAGAGAGAGAGAGAGAGAGAGAGAGA
>CABHPP010038169.1:0-10774 GCA_902168425.1 Peromyscus attwateri | reverse complement strand
AATAAAGCAAGTAGGGTTCTCAGTTTGATTTGTTTGCAAGTAGTTAAGTACAAACGCAGGAGGAACAAGAGTGTCTGCTGGAGGTGATTGCTCAAGGCTGCGGGGTTATTTACAGAGTTTTGCTGACAACGATCCTTGTTTAAAGGAATTCCCTGTGAGATTTATGAAGCCCTTCCAATTTATTGTCTTTCCAAGTAAGGTAAGCAAATAAATAAGTTATTCTATTTTATTATAAACACAGCCAGTGTGAGATTAAAAAATAAGAGGAAACGGGCTCCATTTTTCCACCCAGTGTGTTTCAGGAATTTGGAAAGCATCCTGGAAAGGCCTTTTGTTTTGTTTTTGGCCCAAGCACATTGTGCATTTAGAAGATAAAGTCTGACCCTTGATGTTGGAATGTACAGTTCCCCATCCGTGAAGAGAACCGGCTGCAGCTAACTGGGGCAGGCCAGAATGGCAAGGGCCCGATGGGGTGTTGGTTCGGAGAATAGCAGCCCTCTATAGTCACTGGGCCACACCAGGCTAAGGGACTCTGTGCTTGTTTTAGTACATACACTGTGAAAACTCACCTTGTACCAATTTTCAGAATTGCTAGCGTTTCCCTTACATTTCAGTGAATCATGGTTTTGGTGACCAGTGTGTGAAGCCCCAGCTGGAAAAATGTAGATTTTTAAATAAAAGAATATGCAGATTATAATAAATAAATAAATACATGAGACTATAATAAATAGACAGTTTTCTTTCTGGTGGTAATGTCAAGCTAAGGGATTGACCTTCCCCTCTGCCTGCTCAGGGTCCATTTGAAGTCACCTGGCTCTTTCCAGACCATAGGCTATGCCAGTAGTAGGAAAGCTTCTGGTTACCATTCTGGGAGGATACATGCTCTGTCTTTGCTCCTACATGTTGCTGGGGGAGGGGGGTTTAATAGTGTTCTGGATGACATCTTGTAACACCGATGGGTTCAAGTTCCTCAAGCCCTGGCATGTAGAATATGCAGTGAGGCCAAGCGAATGCATTCCCTGCAGGAGTTTGTTTTGGAGCAGGTCAGTCTTAAGTGGGAGGCTTGGAGGTGGTAAGGGCACAATGCCCACAAGAACAGGCTTGTGGGCTTCATTTTTTATCCTACTCGCCTGCATTAGAGAGGTGGATCTTCACTCACCCTTTGTTGAGTCATGGGGAGGGGGGTAGCACAGTGTGGCCTGAACAAGTCTGACTGAGCGAGCCCTGCTGGAAAGGATCCCATCACCCTCATAGAGGGCAGTGGACAATCAAAACCCGGCAGTAGGAACTTGGGAGTCCTGGGGGAGGTGTCACACACACACACACACACACACACACACACACACACACACACACACATGCCTTGAGGTCACAGGCTGCAAGGGTAGGGGATAGCCCACAGCCCCTTTCTTTTGGACTTATGCCCAGGCTGCCTCATACTCCATACTCCAAATCCTCATCCCTATGTGGACCTGAGAATCTTCTGGGAAAGTTCAAAGCCCCACCCTCTCAAACTGTTAGTGGCCTAGGGAGAGACCTGCCTTGGCTAGTTTAAAAGTTTCAGGTGATTCTAATGGCCCTCCAGCCCAACTATAACATTGTCCCACCAGCAAACTCTCAGTTTCACCTGAGGCGGAAGGCACAGTCACAGAGAAACCCAAATTACCTGCCTCTCAGGCTCAGCAGAGTCTGAACACAGTGGCTAAGGGCTGCTATGAGAGAACTTCAACTCTTCACACACTACCTGAGTGAGGGTATGTAATTAATGTCCCTTGGTGTGGGCTACACAGGAGGGCGATACCATGAAACCCCTCCACTTTACCTTGAAAAGGGATACCTGGCTTCCCATTAACCGGATGAGGGGCATCTTATGTAGCTTTGCCATTATGTTAGCCCACCCCTACCCCTCAACAGGGAAATACTTTATATAGGATGAGGTTGCTGTGAGGGAGTTGACGACAACCCAGCCAGCGCTTTTGCCCATGAATCTCAAACCATTGTGAAGTAGATCTGGGAGCAGGGACTGGTCCCCGGGAAGCTGAAAAGAGAAAGCAGCTGTTGCCTAGGAAACAGTTTTAGTGCTGAACTCAGGTTGGGCGAGCACCTTGGGGACGTCCAATGCTCCTGGAGGGGGATGAACCCCATAAAGGCTCAAGCCAAGGGAGATGGGTGGGGGAAGGGTCATGCGCATTTTCATAGCAAAAGGGCCACTTTCTCCAGGAACTCTTGGCCTACCAAGGTTGGAGGCCCAGGAGGTAATGTTCTTGGGTAGGGAATAAATGAGGGTAGGGAAAACGGGCGGGTGAGTTGACTGGTTCTTGACACTAAACCCCTGCAGATCTGGTTGCTGGGGTGTGGGGAACATTGTACTAGCTTACCAGGAAGCTGTTCCTCAGAGGAGTCCTGCAGGTCTAGAAGCATGTGACTTCTGCCTGAGGTTACCCAGATCAACCCTAGACTCAGTTAAAACCACACCCCTGACTGCCAGTCTTGAGGGGCGGGGAGACGGGAAGCAGAGGGTCCCGTATTCCCTGTGAGGTGGTCCACGCCGATACTTTCATTCATTTCCTCCAGTTGGGTTGGGGCATCACAGGTGGGCTTAACTTGAATTTCAGTCTGTTTCTGTTGTGAACTCTTGAACAGGACACTCTGAGCCTCAGCCCTTCTGCCTGTGAGTTGGAAAGGATATGGCATTACTGACAGGGAGTGGTTGTTGGTGCTAAGTTCCTTCAGAGTCACAGAATTTAATCTAGTATTTGGGACAGTCTTGACTTTTTTTTTTCCCATGGCAGGGGAACCCAGAACACAGCTTTGATGTGGCTTTCTAGTCTTACCTAGAAATGTCGTTTTTAGTTTCTCATGGAATGTGGTCGTACCTTTGAATTTCTTTATGTGTCTGCGACTTCCAGATTTCTCCTCATGTAGAATAAGCTCTGGTCTTGGGAAATGTGGTGGTGTGTGCCATACAAGGACAGTTTCTTGGGTATTGCCTTCCATACAGTGGGCTCCACAGGAATGAGGCATCCTTGTCCCCAAGGCCCCAGGTTGGGCAAAAGATGCTATACTTCTGTCTTAGGGAAGTGGTTAGGCTTTAGGATTCTTTGTAAAAACAGCTGGAGGAATTTGTTGCCTTATCATTTACGAGGCTGAAAATGTCATTTCAATAGGTCGTTCTGGCGTTCACATACTGATTGACAGGTGGTGTACAGTCATGTTCAGATGTGTCCTGATTAGTCTCCAAACCAAAGCCTCTGTTCTCAGGGAGAGGGCCTCAGCTTAAGGAGCCCCCAGCCTGCATCCCACTAGGCTGCAGAGCATATGGCTGGGGTTTCAGTGTGTTTCCCTGGCTCCTGGTTTTTTTGTATCCAGCCTGCTAACTGCATACTTGTGGTCTGTTGGTTCAACTCTGGGACTTGAACTTGGATGTTTCCAGTGCAGTGAGGGGCTTGACACAGATTGTAGCATATACAGCAAGGTGAGTAGTCTCGGGCTACCTTGGCCTTCATCTTAACACCTCTATGTTCTTCCAAATACCGCGATGCTGCCCAGGAATCCTCACTTGATGCTGATGGTCTTAGTGTTGGTGGATGCCCTCTGTGTTGATAATGTGTGCTGATCCACCTGCTGCGTTCTCAGTTACACACATACCAGACACCTGTTACCAGAATATGCCTCAGCAGGGACAAGGGGTCTCAGGGCTCTGATGTTTCACATCAGACATCCATTCTTCACCTTTTCTGAGACAGGGTCCCATATTGAACTTGGAGCCCTGGGATCCACCTATTCTCCCCTCCCGCCTCCTTGAGGGCACCCCACCCCCACATCCAATACCAAGATTATGGTCAGACATCTACACTTTTAGGTCTTTGCCAGGGCATCTGAACTCCGATGCCCATGGGAAGCATTCTATGACTGAGCCGTCTCCCCTAGTCCTGTGTCTCAAACTCCTTCCTGCTTCAGCCACCGTTCAGAGCCCAGTTCACATACACAGACCATGAGGGAGACCCTTTGAACAGAGTTTTTTTCTTAATGGCATCCATACTCAGCAAAAAGAGTTCATTTTTTTTTTTTTTTTTGAGCTGGCATTCTGAGTTTCATTTTGCACCATACCATTAGAATTTTGAGTGTCTGCTTGATTTGTGTTTATTGAAACTAAATTCATTAGGATGTGAAAATAACACTCAACAGTTTACCAAATTGGATTCTTATTTTTGATACTTTTGTACATCATCCGTTCTCACTTGAATATCATGGAATTTTGTTGAAGTGTTACAGATGAAAGAAAAATCATGTTTTAGTGGCTTTTTTTTTTTAAAAATCAAGAGTTGATAAGAATATCCTCGGTTTGCCATTGTGGTGGAGTCTGGATGTGTGAGGTTTTGGAGCTTGGCATGGTCATTTGGAGTTTGTGTGGCAGGAGGCAGCTGTGCGGAGCTTAGCCTCACGTCAGGCTCTGATTCAGAGGCTGGCTGGAAACTCCCTCCCTGTCTGCCAATGGAGTGACAGGCAGGTCTCCTAACCCTGGGGAGCCCCAGGTTTTTATCTGAAGTGGGGGTTCCTTGTGTTCCTAACCTTATTGGAGGTCTGCAGTGAGAGTACTTGTATTTTACAGGTTGACAACATTTTAACATCTCTGGAATCAAATGGTCATTAGATAAATGGATCCAATGCCATGTCTCGGCAACAGTTTTTCCTTGTTTGTGGTTTAAAAGTCATGCTGGCCTAAGTTTTGTTTTATGGTGCTGAGGATGAACCTCGGGCATCTCGTGTGCCAGGCAAATTGGCTCCACCAGACTTCTTTTACTTTCTATTTGGAGACAAGAGTCTCAACTAAGTGTGTAATCCTCCTGTCTCAGTTTCCTACCCTGCTCCCCTGCCATCTCTGGACCACACTGCATGGATGGCCATTTCCTTCTGCCTCCCAGGTCCTCTAGCTTCCCCCAAGAGTCTCTTGGCTTGGCTTCTGTGTGTGGAAGAGACTGAGTCTAACACACATCTGTTTACAATCATGTGGGTTAGAGGGCCTGAGACCAGGAGGCCAATTTCTTCCCTAGAATTTCAGGATACCTCCCCTAAAATGATGAGCCTCCACCAGGTGATTTCAGGATCTTCCCCGATGAGAGAGAGAGCTAGGGTTCCATCGAGGGTCACAGCAGTGGAGTCTTTTATCAGAGTATGTGCTTTTATCACAGTGTCCTGCTGTCTGGCAATAAAAATGGAGTGGATGCCGCCTCGACCTTTTAGAGTGTCTGCACTCTATTTTAACTGGGGAGTTACATGTGTTTTCTCTACTTAATACTTTAAAAAGCCTCTTGGGTACTAAGAGAGGCTTGTGAGTACCGCTGCATGTGACCTACCCTGGAAAGGAAACTTCAGATTGAGAAGTCACTTTATTTAATGGCAGCCTTGTTTAGAGTCACGTGCTGTTTAGCAGCATCCTTCCAAAGGGACCCTGGCAGAAATAGTTCGGCTCTTCCAGAGCTGTTGAGCCAAAAAGTCTGCACTGCCCAGACAAGGCTTGGAATGGGAGAATCAGGTGCCCCCATGGGCTGTAACAAGCCTCAAAGCCACGTGGAAACCTGTGTGTTGTCACCCTCGCATTCTGGTCCTTTTCTGGCAAGAGATCTCAAGTTTATGTCTTTTTTTACCCCGTGTATTATGTGGTGTGTGTGTGTGTGTGTGTGTGTGTGTGTGTGTACACACATGGGTGTCTTCCTCCACTGCTTTCCACCCAGAGCATACCGATTCAGCTGGATAGCCAGCTCTCTTAGTGACATTCTCTTAGAGAATCCCATCTCTGTCTCCCACTTCCCAGCACCGGGATTATAGGCAGGCCGTTATACTTGTTGAGCCATCAAAACTTGAGGGTTGTTTTTTTTTAATTGTGGGTTTTTTTCTTTATAGTGCATTGGTGTTTTGCCATGGGTGTCAGGTCCCCTGGAACTGGAGTTACAGACAGTTGTGAGCTGCCATGTGGGTGCTGGGAATTGAACCCGGGCCCTCTGGAAAAGCAAAGCAGTGCTCTTAACCACTGAACCATCTCTCCAGCCTGCATTTGCATGGCCTTCAGTGTTTAAGCAGGAGCCCCTGAAAGTCATGCGTCTGTTCATCATAGAGTACTGCTGGTCCTTGGTGGTTGCAGTGGCCTTCATTCCCAGGACAAGCCCCGAGCTGATGAGTGAATGGTTCACCTAACGAGCTGCTGAGGTTTCTGTGGAATATCAGCCGGGTAACTCTTTACCTTTGGCTACAAGTGTCAATCTACAGCGAGCACGGCTCAGCCGCCCGAGGCTCTCCTGCCAGCACTGCACACTCCACCTCTGCTCTCTCCAGCCTGGTGGGCCACATTACTGGGCTGCATTTCAGAGCTCAGCTTCACCTAGAATAATTCAGCTTCCTGTCATGTAAAGGAAGTACTAATGGGCTGCAGTGGGGATTGGTTGAAAAAGAGCAGCCACGTGACCTATGTTGGTCATCAGTGTGCTATCAGTGAGTTCTGACAGGTACACCTGCATCTTGGACCCCATCAAGATAATAGAAAGTTCCCTGGTGACCTTGTCTGGACCATGTCCTCTACCACCTCAGGCAATCACTTTTTTTTGTTTGTTTGTTTGGTTGGCTGGTTGGTAGGTTTAGCTTGGTTTTTCCCCACAAGATTAGTCTTGCTTGTTCTAGAATTTTCTATATAATACTGCATATGTATATTATATGCAATACACACAAACACACAGTATCATGTACATTGGCACTGTGTATACTTTTTCCTTCAATCAACACATTTTCAAGTGTATGTAGTCGCAGGCTAAGCTATGATTTCGGGACCCTATGTCCAAAAAGAAAAAAGTCAGGTATTTTGTAACCCACTTACTGGAATTCTGGCTTTCTGCTTGGCTGCAAGTCCAGGTCTCTGTCTTATTCCTTAATCTGCCCTTAACAAGACGGTTTCAGGGTGTGTACCCTTTTTTCTGTTGGAAGTATAGAGTATGGAGTCTCTGTTGGGAGAGAGCACACTCACTTTTCCTACTTATTCTGTGTGATTGGCTCTTCCCTTCTCCTTTTTCCTGCTGCCTCTTCCCATCAAAATGCTAGGCTTCCCAGTAAAGCTTCCTAGAGGAAGCATGACAGTCTTGTTCCTGAGGTCTGTCTGGGGACTTTTCTGAGGCATGTTTTATAGGGTTACCAGAGTGACCTTGAATGGTTTCCATTTTACTTATTTATAGCCTTCCTCTTTCCAGAAACCACTCTGAGGACTTAACATACAATGCTAGGTGGGTGTGGCGGTTCAGGCCTGTGATTCCCCACACTGAGGTGGAGACATGTGATTGGTATTCTTTTTGGTTTTTCGAGACAGGGTTTCTCTGTGTAGCTTTGCGCCACTCCTGGAACTCACTCTGTAGCCCAGGCTGGCTTCGAACTCAGAGATGTGCCTGCCTCTGCCTCCCAAGTGCTGGGATTAAAGGCGTGCGCCACCACCGCCCGGCATGATTGGTATTCTGATGTACATATGCGACTTGATCTTCCCCTTCCCCCCAAAGCATTGCCAACACAGCCACTTATCTAGGGTTGCATTTCCACAACCTCAGCTTGTATCTGGGACCTCGGAAAAAAAAAAAGTCAGAAGCACAATATTGAGGGAAGGGGTGTGGTGAGGAACCCCTTCTAGGGTCATTTGATTCCAAGTAGGATTTGAGAACTAGTCCAGTTGATGGTTCCATTTGATGGTCCAAAAAGCCAAGTGTCGCAGCTGCTGCTACCTGGGAGGGAGCGGAGGCCCATTGCTACCTTAACAGAAGACTGTAGCATGCATCACTGGCCTGGGGAAAGGTCAAGATTCCGCATTCCAAGCACAGTTTCCGTTGAAGGTGTGTTACACCGTGGTACGGTCAAACCATCCAATGAACATACGCTCATGAGCTATGTGGGAATATTAGACACCATTTGATTCACGGGTTGATGGCAAGGTCAAGTACTGGAATGCTGGTGCCTGGGAGAGGAGGTGGTGACTTCTGCAGGCTGGAGACAAGCACTGGAGCCTTCATAGGGAAGGATCAAGTGCAGGGCTTGCGGACTGGGCTGATGGGCTGTCGTGCATCCCAGCTCATCCACAGCGCTCGATGCAGCTAGCTCTGGATGTACCAAACGCCAGTTTTCAGAATGCATTACCAAGCCATAGTCCTGCACCATGAGAGGGCCTTGCCACTCAGGAAAGGAAATTTGCCAGAATCCAAAAAAAGAGAGCTCTCCTCCGCCTCTCTGGCATTTGTACACGCTGGATTTCTTCAAGGTCCAGTGACTGGAATCCGCTTTGGCTGTTAAGTTTCATGACGGCCTGTTTAGAACTTGAGTAAGAATTTTGGGGGTAGTTGTTACTGTTCTTTCCTCCCTCCTTCCCTCTCCTTCCTTCCTTCCTTCCTCCTTTCTTTGTCCTCTACTCTCCGCCTGTGGTTGTTTTAGAGTAGTACTTACTGTTGGTATTCCCATGTGTATCTGCGACCTAATTTCCCCCCCCACCTCCCAAAGCATTCCCACACAGCCTTTGAGGCTCTTTGCCACGAGGCAAAGTATACAGTCCATACTGACCTCCCAGTTCGTGATCCTCTTGCCTCAGTCTCTCCTGAGTGCTAGGATTACAAGTCTGTGCCACACCTGCCAGCTAAATCCTGTTACCTTCAAGATGACTGTTCGGCGCTTGGTGATTGTTTAGTTCCCATTCAGGGTTGATGAGTGACTTGCTCCCCTGGCTCTCCCTGAGTTCCATAGGGAAGTGTGCCTACCTAGCCCCTCCCCCTCCACACTAGTCTATGTGGTTGGCTCTCTTGATGGTGTGTAATCCGGTAAGCTCCCCCCCAAGTGCTGCTTTTCCTTCAGAGGTGAAGGTATCTGCATCTGGGTTGGGTTGGGTTGGGTGTATTGGTTGTTCAGACACTTCTGCCCAGACACCTCACATTGCCCTTAGGCATGCAGTTGCTGGCTGAGTTGGTTCGCCTTCCTCCAGAAGCTTGGATGGAAAACACTTGAGAGATGGGAGCAGCTGAGCCGTGGTTTCCACCTGGTCTTTCCTCATCCCTCTCTACTCCTTTCCTTTCATCACTTGTGGCTCAAGATGATCCAGATACTGGTCCTTGCCTTGATACATGCTGTGTACTTTTGTGACCCTGCTTGTCACCTGTGTTGAACTTAACTTGAAGTCACCTGACCTATGTTTGGTCCCCTCTGAGCACTTACTGTGAGCCAGGTGCTAGGGAACCTGACTGCCTTTGCTGAAGTTGCATTGGGGATGTTGCTACTGATGGACACGGCTCTTCCTGTCCCCGTGGTTAGAAAGATGGAATAGCGGGCAACTTTAGAGTTCCCCAAACGCTTGATGCCGGCCAGAGGAAGAAGGCTGGAGCATACGGCTTATTTGTCTCGAAGCGTTTTAGAAAAAAAGATAGCTGTGCTGTGTTTAAATATAGCATGGTGTTTGCTACCGGGATGGCAAATAAGCAATTGAATATGTAGGTCATTGACTTAGGAGAATGAGTTGGGAGTTTTCCTTGCATCTGATTAACACTGTCTTACAATTGGGCCATCAACGCTATGCCAGAATTGGGTTACACAGAGTTCAGCAAGCCATCTGGGTGGGGGAAGAACTAGACTCAGCAGCGGAGGGCACCTTTGCCCTCTTAAGGTATGAAGAGTGTGGCTTGGTGTCAAGACCTGTGGTTTGCAGCCAGCTGTTGTGGCGCTTACTTCGCTGAACCAAGAGAGCCTGTCCTGGGGAGGAGGGATGCCTCTGTAGGGCTTCTGAGCACATCCAGCATAGAAGCCCATCCATCCGGAGAGAGGAGGAAAGGGCGCTACTTAAGTCGGGATAAATGCCAGCGGTGTATTTTAATACAGTCTTGATTCAGAGCACACTGTTTGGAATTGCATATTTAAAAGGAAACTGCCATCTCCTTTTGAAGGTATGTGACATTTAAAAGATCTGTAGCAGAAGATTGGTTTGACAGCTTCGAATTACATTTTTTTTTTTTTTTTTTTTAAAAAAACAAAAGAAAATGATTACTTCTATTTTAAATGTCATCACAAAGACATAAACATGTTTAATCAAATTATATATTTAATTTATGTAAAATGTAATTTTTATTCATGTGGAAGATTCATGGGTGTTTTTTTTTCCCCCAGCAGCTTTGAAGCCAAGTGAGGCTGGTGGTTTGAAAGTGGCTCACTTACTCAAGAAAACAGCCATTTAAGGTTTCATCAAAATCTAGGGAGGAAAAGGAGTATTAGTATTGTAATCCTTTTTTGGTCCATACACCTTACGTCACCAAGCATTTTGGGGAAAGAGGAGGTATTTTCATGATTGTTGCCTGGCGATAGTAAGGATAAACTCTGGAGGGATGAACCGGGGAAAACGCCAGCCCGAAGACAATGGAGGCGGACACAGCAAAGACGCTCCTGTAATTTTCTTCTTTTGGATTCTTTGAATCAGCAGGGAAGTTACTGTGAGTCTTAGCTGCAGAGCCAGCGCTCCGCTCCTTAAAAGGGGAGGCAGCGAAGATGTGGGAGGACAGACCTTTTGCCTGGAATAAAAAGGCTGACACAGAGGCTGAGGCCACCAGCTGGGTTCCTGAGTTGCTTGAGGAACTGGCATATAACCATGGGTCTGCTCTGGGCCAGGCAGCGCCACTGACCCTGGCGATCTGTTGGAACACTCCAGTTCCAGAACTTTCTTTGAGTGAGCTGGGCATTGGAAGCCAGCCAGCCCAGCGTACACACGGTGGCTGGGACG
>CABHPP010038168.1:0-32098 GCA_902168425.1 Peromyscus attwateri | reverse complement strand
AAAAAAAAACCCCTAAAAATTACCATTGAGTTTGTTATCTATTGGGCAACTCCTCTGAGCATGGGCCTACTCTGGAGGGTGGTTAACATTCCAGTGAGACTCGTCTGGAGAAAGCTAATTTTTCCTTTGCAAGCGGGTATCAGTTGCAGATAGCTTTTTGGTTGGGGGTAGGAGCCTGCCTGGGTCCTCTTCCTCCACTCAGCACGGGGACGTCATCTGGCATAAACTTGTGTGATCCCTGTGTATCCTGCCACAGTCTCTGAGTTCGTGTGTGCAGAGTCCTGCTGCACTGGAAGACACTGTTTTTTTTTTGTAGTCATCCATCCCTTCTGACTCTTACAATTTTTTGTCTTCTTCTTCCACATAGATCCCTGAGTCCTGAGGAGAGGGGAGTATTTTGTGTTTTTATTTCATTCAATTCTAGGAAATTTTAATTTCCTTCTCGGTTACTTCTTTGATTAAATTGTCATTCAGTAGTGTGTTGTTTAGTTTCTATGTATTTGTGTACTTCCTATGCTTTCTATTGCTGTTGTATCCAGCTTTATTTCATCCTGGTCAGACACAAAACTGGATGTGACTTTAATTTTCCTATATTTGTTGAGACTTGCTTTGTGTCTGTATTAATCAGAGCTTTCTAGAGAAACAGAACTGATAGAATGATATGTACAGGATTTATGAGAGTAGCTTATAGGTTATAGTCTAACTATTCTAACAGTTGGCTGTCTCTTGATGGAAAGTCCAAAAATCCAGTAGTTGTTTAGTCCATGAGGCTGGAAGTCTCTGCTGGTTTACACCAGAATCCCAAAGAAGTAACCTTTACTACAAGTGAAGGGATGAACTTTTCAGGAAGAGTAAGGGCAAGCAGGCAGAGTGTGTCCTTTATATGGGCTGCCACCACAAGGTGTGGCAAGAACAGTCCCTCACAGATGTACCCAGCTGCCTGAGTTTTAGTTAATTCCAGAGTCAAGTTAACAACCCAGAAGAGCCATGCCTCTGTCCTAATACATGGTTGATTTGGGGGGAAGTTCCACAGGCCTCTGAGAGGAAAGTAAGTGTATTCTTTATTATGTGGGTGGAATGTTGTATAAGTATGTATTATGTCTGTTTGATTTATGATGTCCTGTAACTCCAGAATTTCTCTGTTTTTATCCACTAGACCCGTCTTTTGGTGAAAGTAGTGTATTGAAAGCACCTATACTAACTGTGCTGGTGTGAATCCATGGTTTTAAGTTTATTTTATGAAATTAGGTGTTCCTGTGTCTGGTACATGTATCTTTAGGATTGTGATATCATGTTGATTTTTTTTCTTTTTCTTTAATGGCTATGAAGTCTCCCTGCTTTTCAAACTTCTATTGATTTGAAATCTATTTTTTAGCTATTAGAATATCTATAGCTGCTGATTCTTACTTCCATTTGCTTAAAATAGATTCTCTACCCATTTTACCCCAAGGTGGTCTTATTATTGATGGTGAGATGTTTGGAGGCAGCAAAAAAGATGAACTCTGATTTCTCTTTCTCTCTCTTTTTTTAAAAAAACTTTAATTAATTAATTTATTTTACATGCCAACTGCAGCCTCCCCTCCCTCCTCTCCTCCCACTCCCTCTCCCTTCCCCCTCAATCCACCCCTCCTCCATATCTGCTCAGAAAGAGACAGGCCTCCCATAGCCATCAGCAAAGCATGGCATATCAAGCTGTCATAAGACCAGCACCTCTCCCTGTATTGAGGCCGGGCAAGGCACTCCAGCAGGAGGAATAAGTCCCAAGAGTCAGCCAAAGCACCAGGAACAGTCCTTGCTCCCATTATCAGGAACCCTACAAACAGACCAAGCTACACAACTGTCACATATATGCAAAGGGCCTGGGTTGGTACCATGCAAGTTCCCTGGTTCTTAGTTCAGATTTTGTGAGTTCCCAGGAGCCAGGATAGCTGTTTCTGTGGATTTTCCTGTTATGTCCCCAACACCCTGGCTCCTACAATCTCTCCTCCCTCTCATCAGCAGGACTCCCTGAGCTTGGCCTGTTTGGCTGTCAGTCTCTGAATCCACCTCCATCAGTCACTGGATGAGGGCTCTCTGATGACAACTGGGGTAGTCACCAGTCCAGTCACAGCTGATAGACAGTCCAGGCAATGCATCCACTATGTCAGGAGTCTTAGCTGGGGTCATCCTTGTAGACTTGTGGGAGTTTTACTTTCATCAGGCTTCTACCTGACCCTGTAAAGTTCCCCTTTCCAGTCATCTCTCTATGCATTCTCCCCCTCCTCTCACCCCCAATCTTATCCCTCAAGTTCCCATGCCCACTGGCCCCCCAGTCTACCCAGGAGATTTCCTCTATTTCCCAATCCCAGGGAGATCCATGAGTCCCCCCCCTTGGGCCCTCCTTGTTACCTAGCCTCTCTGGGGCTGTGGATTATAACATGGTAATCCCTCACTTTACAACTAACATCCATGTAAGAGTTAGTACATACTATGTTTGTCTTTCTGGGTCTGAGTTACCTTACTCCACTCAGGATGATTTTTCTCTAGTTCCATCCATTTGCCTTCAAATTTCCTGATGTCATTGTTTTTAACAGCTGAGTAATACTCCATCATGTAAATGTACTACATTTTCTTTATCAGTTCTTTGGTTGAGGCACATTTAGGTTGTTTCCAGGTTCTGGCTATTACAAATAAAGCTGCAATGAATATAGCTGAGCAAGTGTCCTTGTGGTATGATTGAGCATCTTTTGAGTATATGCCCAAGAGTGGTATTGCTGGGTTTTGAGGTAGATTGATTCCCAATTTTCTGAGAAACCACCATGTTAATTTCCAAAGTGGCTGTACAAGTTTTCAGTCCCACCAGCAATGAAAGAATGTTCCCCTTGCTCCACATCCTTATCAGCATGAGTCATCATTCGTGGTTTTGATCTTAGCCATTCTGAAAGTTATAAGATGGAATCTCAGAGTCCTTTTAATTTGCATTACCCTGATGATTAAGGATGTTGAACATTTCTTTAAGTATTTCAGCCATTTGAGATTCCTCTGAGAATTCTCTGTTTAGGTCAGTATCCCATTCTTTAATTGGATTATTATTATTTTTTGATGTCTAGTTTCTTGAGTTCTTTATATATTTTAGAAATTAGCTGTCGGTCAGATGTGGGGTTGGCAAAGGTCTTTTACCATTCTGTAGGCTGCCATTTTGTCCTATGGACAGTGTCCTTTGCCTTACAGAAGCTTCTCTGTTTCATGAGGTCCCATTTATTAATTGTCCTGTGCTGTCAATGCTCTGTTCAGGAAGTCTTCACCTATGCCAATGCATTCAAGGCTGTCCCCCAATTTCTCTTCTATCAGGTTCAGTATATCTGGATTTATGTTGAGGTCTTTGATTCACTTGCACATGAGTTTTATGCAGGGCCATAAATATGGATCTATTTGCATTTTTCTACATACTGACATCCAGTTATGCCAGCATCATTTGTTGAAGATGCCTTCTTTTCTCTGTTGTATAGTTTTGGTTTCCTTGTCAAAAATCAAGTGTCCACAGATGTGTGGATTTATGTATGGGTCTTTGACTTGATTTCAATGATCCACCTGTCTATTTTTATGCCAATACCATGCTGCTTTTATTACCATAGGTCTGCAGTAGAGCTTTGAGATCAGGGATGGTGATATGTCCAGTAGCTCTTTTATTGTACAGGATTGTTTTAATTATCCTGGATTTTTTTCCATATGAGGTTAAGTATTATTCTTTTAGGTCTGTGAAGAATTGTATTGGAAGTTTGATGGGGATTGCATTGAATCTGTAGATTGTTTTTGGTAAGATGGTCATTTTTACAATGTTAATCCTACCCATCTGTGAGCATGGGAGATCTTTCCACCTTCTGATATCTTCTCTAATTTCTTTCTTCAAAGATTTGAAGGTTTTGTCATATAGGTCTTTCACTTGATTGGTTAGAATTATAATAAGATAGCTTATATTGTTTGTGGCTATTTTGAAGGGTGTTGTTTCCCTGATTTCTTTCTCAGCCCTTCTATCATTTGTATATAAGAAGGGTACTGATTTTTTTGAGTTAATCTTGTATCTAGCTACTTCTCTAAAGGAGTTTATCAGCTGTAGGAGTTCCCTGGTAGAATTTTTGAGGTCACTTATGTACACTATCACATCATCTGCAAATAGCAAAACTTTGACTTCTTCTTTTCCAATTTGTGTCCCCTTGATCTCCTTTTCTTGTCTTATTGCTCTAGCTAGAACTTTGAGTACTATATTGAATAGATATGGAGAGAGTGGACAGCCTTGTCTTGTTCCTGATTTTAGTAAGATCACTTTGAGTTTCAGCCTTGTCTTGTTCCTGATTTTAGTGGGATCGCTTTGAGTTTCTCTCTATTTAATTTGATGTTGATTATTGTCTTGCTGTATATTGCTTTTGTTATGTTTAGGTATGTTCCATGTATCCCTGATCTCTCCAAGACTTTTATCGTGAAGGAGCCATGCTTTCTAATACAATCTGTTAGCCTGTCTCTTTACTGGACAAATTATTATTAAACAATGTGTATTTATTTTTCATTTTGTCATTTTTGGTGGGGTTTATTAGAACTCTTTTGATTAAATTTATAGAATTATTTATTTATTCCCTTTGCCTTCTTAGGCATGTTTAACCTCTCAAGACAGAAATATTCCTTCCAATGTCCATTGCAGAGTTGATTTAGTGTTCATAAATTCCTTAAAAATAATTTTATCATAGGGAATTTGCCTTTCTACTTTGATTTGGATAGTGTTTCTGGGTGTGGTGGTCTGGGTCTGTAACCTATGGGTGCTCCTAACTTGTAGAACACTAGTCCAAAACCATCTGGCTCTTATAGTTTCCATTGAAAAATCAGGTGTTGCTCTGATTGGCCAGGCCTTCTTTTCCTGAGGGTTTTAGTATTATTTCTTTGTTCTGTACATTTAGTGTTTTGAATATTACATGGCAAGGAGAGTTTCTTTTCTGTTACTGTTTACTTGGTTCTCTGTATGACTCTTATGCATTGGTAGGCATTTCTTTCCTGAGTCTTTTCTCCTTATCTACCAATTACTTGTAAATTTTGTCATTTTATGGTATCCCAGATTTCCTAAATGTACTTTTCCTTCCTTTCTTCTTTTGCTCCCTTCCTTCCTCCTTCCTTCCTTTTTTTCTTTCTTGATTTAACATTTTGTTTAACTGAGTGGCCCAGTTTCTCTACCTTGTCTTCAAGATTTGAACCAATCTACTGGTGATGCTTTCCTGTGAGATTTTTGATTGAATTGCTGAAATTTTCATTTCTAGCTTTATTTCATTTTGGCTTTTCTTCAGAGATTCTGTCTCTTCATTAAATTCTATTTTCATACCTTGAAATGATTTCGTTAATCACAATCAATGAAAATTATTTCATTATTGATCATCTAAATTGCGTTTTTCAAGGAAAACTAGTATTGGAGCACTAATTTTTGGCAGAGACCTATTGTCTTGGTTATGCTGTGTCTTTGTGATAGGACTAGCCTTTGAGGTTATGTTACTTCATGTTTCTTGATATAGATAGCTTGTCCCATGTTGAGTAGGTGTTTGAATCTCTGTTTCCTGTTATGTTAACTTCTCAGGATGTAGGCTAGCTGAATGTGGCTTAGTGTTCAGTGTTGATGTTTGAATGGGTTATCAGAAGCAGTTTCATCTCAGTCTGATCTAAGGGAGTTTTTCAGACCAGGATCAGCCTCCAGTAGAGTTAGATGATTCTAACAGTCAATACTCAGGAGTCTGGAGTAGGTGCCTAGGACTTCTCTAGAGTCAGGGATAGATGGAGTTTCCACAGGAGCCTCTAACACCCACCTGGGTTTTGGAGGATGGCAAGTGAGCAAGGCACTCAGTCCTCTGGCAGGCAGCAGGCACAGGTAGAGTTGGTAGCATGAGTCTGCAGTCTCTCCATGTAGAAGGTCAGGAAAGTAGGTGAGGTGCATGTGTTTCTCACACAAGCTGCTGGAATTGGTGAAGTTGTTGGTAAAAATCTAGGGTCCCTCTAGGGAAAGGTGGGGCTAGAGTACAGGGGTGAGACTCCTGGTCCTCAGACAGTTGGCAGAGGCAGGTGGAGTTGGCAGTGTCCGTCTGAGATCCCTTAGTGGACATAGGGAGCCAGAGGGCAAGCTTCAGGGATGGGTGAATTTGCTGAAATAAATATAGGATCCTTAGCTAGGGGAGGTCCAAGCTAGGCCTGTGGGTTGGGTGGAGTTGGTAATGTAAGTCTAGAGGCAATTAATACTTTTCACATGTAATTTCCTCACCACTACAAACACACAGCAGTTGTAAATTGAGATCTACTATAATTTCAGGAAAAACATATGTGCTGTATGAGACTATCTTCAAAAGAATTGCATGCACAGCTACTGCTGCCTTTTGAATTTTAAGGTGATATTTTGACCAAGTGCAAATTTAACTCAAGCTGTTTGGAACTGCTCCACGGCCAGCTCTGTGCTAGTTACGTGATTCAGGCAAGTCTTAGGAGCTGTGAAGTCTTTCTGCATAAGAGGTAGAGCCATGGCTTTACTTGCAGGTGATGGAAACTAGAATTTCAATTTTTAAAATGAGGAAAATTAGGAACTCCAACTAGGAATCATGTTGAGAAAATAGGGCCTTGTCAGTCATCTGTGGTTGGAAATCCTAAATTTTACTCCTCTGCTCTATGTGCCCGTTTTCTGTGGCATGTGTTCTAGGGCTGGGTTGTTGCTGAGCTATTGTTGTGACCACATCAGTTGAGTTTCCACAGTCTCCAGGACACAATGGGGATAAGTTTTTGTCCCTTTGTCCCTGATTTCTGGCACATAGCTCTTAAATCTTTGTGAACCTTCAGAGGCACAGCTGTATCTTTTGTGTGCTGTGAGATAAATGGTAGCTGGATAGAGCCGGCTGCTCAAAAGACCAAAGCACGGTTAGATGGTTTTAGCCTATCCCACCTTCAAGAAGGGAAAAGGGTCTGGAGATCACATCAGTGACTATGACTGGAGACCGTGCCTGTCCAGCAAGCCTTGATAGCATCTCTAAGCAGCAGTGTCCGGAGAGCTTGAAGTTTCTGTTAGACCCACAGATGATATGAGCACTCTGGAGACACACCATCCATACTTTGCTTTACACAATTCTTCCATCATGCTGCACCTGTGTTACAAGCTTTAAAATACACTGGTGACGATGAGTAATGTTTTCCTGTGTATTGTGAGACACTCCAGTGAATCATCAGGCCTGAGAGAGAAGTAGGAGGAGTCTTGGGAAACTGCAACCCACAGCATCTTGACTTGACTTGTGGGAAGTCTGGGCTTCGGACTGGGATCTGAAGTTGGGGCTCACTTAAGGAATGGAGCCCTCACCTGCCAACTCCAGGAGGATACTGTGAGAATTTCCTGAAGCTTTTTTTAACTGGACACCCAGTTGGTGCCAAAGTATTAGATAACTTGTTGGTGTTGAACTACCCTTCCCCTACCCCATTTGTGGCTAGACTGTTGTGAATAGAGTCTCCATTGGAACTAAAACCATTTATATTTTTTAAAAAGCCCTCTGATTAAAGTATGAACTTAAGACCAAAAAGCACCACAGTCAGATTTGTAGCACACTGGAGTTTTAAGTACACTTTCATGATAGGTAGAATCCTGCTCCCACCCACACCCCTGGGTGTTCATATCCCAATATCAATCACATAGATCTTCCAAGGCAGAGAACTAGAAAACCCTGCTTTTGATTATAAGTTGAGAGAGGATGCTGTGAGCAGAAGGTACTGATTCACAGAAACTGTGTGTGCGCATATCTGTGTGTATGTGCAGATGTATCCGTGTGCATGTATGTGTGTGTGTGTGTGTGTGTGTGTGTGTGTGTGTGTATGTGTGTGTAACCTGACTTCTGCCAACAATCCAAATTGACAAAGAAGCAAGAAAATGGATATTCTTTTAGAGCAGTGGTTCTCAGCCCTCCTAATGCTATGACTCTTTAGTACAATCCCTCATGTTGTAGTGACCCTCAACCATAAATTATTTTTGTTACTACTTCATTGCTCTGATCTTGCTACTGTTATGAATTGTAATATAAATATCTGATATGCAGAATATCTGATATGTGACCTCTGTGAAAGGGATTTTTTTATGCTCCCCAAAGGTGTCGTGACCCACAGGTTGTGAACCATTACCTTAGAGCTCCCAGAAAGATGCACAGCCCTTAACACCTTGTGCTAGCCTAATTCTTTACTGGATGATGCTGGTTGCCATGATGAATTACATTAATGATGGAGATAGAGTTGTTTAGGGAGCATTTTGGGGCAAGCCTCCTATCAACTCAAGTGAGGCCCCGTGACAGTACATGTGCAGCCCAAGGCCTGTCAAGAATCTTATGGCAGTAGAGAGACAACTTGAACTGAAAGGGGAAAGGTACAATGAAACCCCAGCAATTGATCGTTAATTTCTAGCCTTTTTTGTGGACAAATAGAAAACCAATGCATATATATGAAACCAGAAAGTGAGTGTCCCTGCAGTAGCTTCCTGAAAATGTGGAAATGGTTCTGATTAGGGAAGTAGGAAGAGGCTAGAAAGGTTTAGAGATGATAACAATAATAATAAAAAGCCCTGGGTTGTTTTGAATAAACTAGCAGTAGAAAACACGAGCAAACGAAAGAGAAGAGAGAGGCACAGTAGGAAAATTACTCAGCTGCATGAAGTGTCTATATTTGCATTAATTCATATCTGCAAAATCCCCAAAGATCCCTACACTCAAGGCTTCACTCATACCTTGTGGTGTTATTGTAGGTGGGTCCTAGGGAGAAGAAGTTAGGTCATTGTGGGGTATGAGGTGGTGGGGACATTGAGACACCAGCCCCTACCTGTCCTTCTCTGTTTGCTCGCCACCAGCCACCATAAGGTCCTCTATCATATGTACTAACCATGATGTCCTAGGCCACAATGAACCAAAGCCACAGGGCTCAATGGCCATGGACTGAAATCTCTGAAATGTTAGGCCTAAATTGACATTTTTTTCCCTTATGAAATTGATTGCCACAAATGTTGGCACAGTGTTGGAGAGCTGACTGCATTTCATTTCAAAATGTAAGAAAATCCAGAAGGCAGAATTTAGGACTATGGAAAAATACTTTCAGGTCTTTGATGTAATGGAGTTTGCATATCTTTATTTCACAGCTGTTTAGATTTGGTGATTCCTCTTGTCCTCAAATGGGAGTATCTGTAACTGATGTTGTATGCCTGGGCCACCCCGTATAGTGAGGACAGGCTTTAACTTCACAGCTGGATTACATAATAGCTTGGGTTTTTTAATTGATGGGCTTTAGATTAATTATGGATTGACTATGGGATAAGAATGTTGGGGCCCTTGAGAATGGTCCAACATGTTTTGCAAGTATGGATATATGTCTTCAGAGGCCAGAGACAGACTGCCATAGTTCTTCCAATGCTCCAAAGTATACTTCCATAAACCATCACACCTAACTTGGTAAGCTGTTGGTTTTATTTTATTTTTTTAATGTTTGCTCAGTTATCCAGTCCCATAAACAGAGATGCATGGGCATGTATGTGTACCTGTGTGTATGTGTGCATATGTGTGAGCATGAGTGAGAATGTATATGTGTGTGTGTTATATGTGTATATTTTGTGTTCTGGATTGGATTGTATATCCCCTGAAAGTGAAAAGGTAAAGACATATGAACATGTAATAGTGTCTGGTAAAATAGGATGGTGGTGTGCATGACAAAACATTCTAGAAAATTCTCTTGTTCTGAAAAATGGAAAATATGGTATGCCACGTGGCCAGTTTCCCTACTTCATCTCAGGTTTATGAACGTAAGGAGAAGGCTGTTATTCAGGAATTTCCACCATGTTGACTGTAATAAGTGAGTTCCTGATTTCTTCAGTGTGGTGGTTTTGATTAGAACGGTGTGTCAGATATGGCTCCACCCAGAGCGTTCACAGTGTTGAGGAAGTACTGGACCACTCTCTTTGCTCCAGATATGCTGAATGAGAAAGTCATCATGTGACTGGGGTCAGATGATCTCCAAGTCCCTCTAAGTGATTGTAGTTTTTACTAAATTTGACATCCATCAAAAGTGTAACAGAAATCACAAAAGGAAGTATTGGATCAAATGTAGGACTGGATTTGCTGGGATTATGAAAGGGACTCTTCAAAATGACAGAACTTCAAATGATAAACTCTTTGTATTTTTTGAAAACAATAGATCAGTGACTAGAAATAAGTGCTTATCACTTTTTAGTGTGTTATCTTTTCCTTCCCAAATCCATGACATCCAAAGTGGCAAAGGCACAGCCATACTGCCTGCTGTGGCTGCTGCTGCTCCTTTCACACACAGCGGGCAGCAGGGCCTAGTCAGTAAAGCCCAACCGTGTAGTCACAGAACAAAATAAAATAAAATAAAAAACCACCATGGGGCCTTTTGTGGAAACACTAAGTAATGCTTGTCCAGGTATTTGAGAGTCTAATAGTTGAAAAAATCATTTCCTTCGGGACTTCCCTGACAGCAGCTCCATTGCTCCCAGGAACCCAGAAGCCATCACACATGGCAGAGACCAAGCATGCCACTTGTATTCTCCCTCTTCCTCATCTACTCTAGCCACCCATACCACAGTCAACTACCAGGTCCTGCCTGTGTTCTGACTCCTGTGTCTAGAATGGATAACCCTATCTGATCCTCTCAGAAATTACCAATCCATTACATTTGTGAGTAACAGAGGGTTTTCTGTCACTTCTAAGTGTCCATTTTCTTGCTTTGCTTACCATTTCAATCTGTAATTCTTGTTGTACCCTTAAATTACTGGGATAATGCAACACAAAAGGAAGGGACACAGTATCTTATAAGTTCATGAATATTTTTGCTTAATTTTATTTGTAGGGGGAGGGCAAGGCATATCCAGAGTGTGGTACTTGGTCCCTCATAGCTGGAAATGCAGTTCTTAAGATCAGGGGCTATTGAGATGGAGAAAGCAGTGTCTGGGAAGACCTCAGTGATGTAACCTGGAGGCCATGGCTGCATCCATAGTTAAAAAGTAAGTTTTTAACTCTTAAGAAAGACACAGAAAGCAAGGAGAGAAGGAAGGAAGGAAGGAAGGAAGGAAGGAAGGAAGGAAGGAAGGAAGGAAGGAAGGAAGAGTTCTGAACCCACTAGCCCCTCACACCTTCTTTTCCTCTGAGCCATCTGTTCTGTGAGAGAGCCAGTGGCCCCCACCAGCTGCTCTGTTCCTCACATTCATATTTGGTCACTACCATGATAGGCAAGTTCACTGCCACAGCTATGGTATTCATTTCCAAGTTTTTCCACAACAAGGTGCTTGAGAGCAAGTGACAACGGTAGACCTTCTGCTAAGCCTGCAGAGGCTGTTGGCCATGCTATGTATATGACTATCTCTCAGAAAAACTGTACAAGGAGTCAGTTAACCATTATATTTGGATCAACTATGAAAGGAAAATTGGTTGTATAGACAGCCCAGTAGATAGGACCGAGCAGTTCAAAGCTGTTCAGTCATTCTGCACGTTAATTTACACTCTGGATTAGCCCTGGTGAGGTGTCCATGTTGGACACAACTAGAGAGGATGGCATCATGCATGTGTCCTGTGAAGCCTTCCCAGCAGGATGCAGCAAATCAAACTTCAGCAATGTAGGGAGGCAGGACAAGCCCTTCCCCCAAACTACAGTATAAAGACAGCGAAGACACAGTTTAGGGGTACAGATGGTTAAGTTTGGCTTTGGGGCATGGATGGTGGAATTTAAGTTGTGCCACAGCTGTGATCATCTGACACACGTTGAGCTGCGAATTTATTTATTTATTATTTGTTTATTTATTTATTATTTATTTATTTATTTATTTATTTATTTTGGTTTTTTTTTTTCGAGACGAGGTTTCTCTGTGTAGTTTTGGTGCCTGTCCTGAATCTCACGCTGTAGACCAGGCTGGCCTCGAACTCACAGAGATCCGCCTGCCTCTGCCTCCCGAGTGCTGGGATTAAAGGCGTGCGCCATCATCGCCTGGCTTGTGACTTTCTTTTTAAGTTACGGAATTAAAGTTTGGATAGTACTTATGGTGGTTGGAAAGAAAATGCCCCCATAGGCTCATAGGGAGTGACACTATTAGGAGGTGTGGTCTTGCTCGAGGAAGTGTAGCACTGGGGGCGGCTTTGAGATCTCAGATGCTCAAGTCAGGCCCACTGTGTCACTCTCTTCCTGCTGCCTGCTGATCCAGATGTAGAACTCTCAGCTCCTTCTGAAGCACCATGTCTGCCTGGCATGCCATCATGCTTCCTGCCATGATGATAATAGACTAAACCTCTGAACTGTAAGCCAGCTCCAATTAAATACTAATTCAATACAATTAAAGTGGCAAAATAGTGTAGATTTCTATATTTTGGATGGTAGATATTTATCTTCTTTATATAATGAATTGTTGCTCATCTTTCTATTTTAAAAGGTGTGATACTCATTCCTTACATGGAAAACAGACGTTGTGTGTTAGAATGGCTTATTTCTACAAAAAAAGTTTTCATAAGGTTTGGCAAAACAAGAAATGAAAAATGTATTTAAATAACTTAAATTGATATTTTCATTTTATTAGTTACAACAGTACATATTTAAAATAAAAACACAGCCGGGCGGTGGTGGCGCACGCCTTTAATCCCAGCACTCGGGAGGCAGAGCCAGGCGGATCTCTGTGAGTTCGAGGCCAGCCTGGGCTACCAAGCGAGTTCCAGGAAAGGCGCAAAGCTACACAGAGAAACCCTGTCTCGAAAAAACCAATAATAAAAAAAAAAAAAACACCTAAAATAAAAACACCTTTTAGAGCTGGGCGTTGGTGGCACACGCCTTTAATCCCAGCACTCGGGAGGCAGAGGCAGGCGAATCTCTGTGAGTTTGAGGCCAGCCTGGGCTACCAAGTGAGCTCCAGGAAAGGCGCAAAGCTACACAGAGAAACCCTGTCTCGAAAAACCAAAAAAAAAAAAAAAAACAAAACAAAACAAAACAAAACAAAACAAAAAAACAAAAACGCCTTTTAAAACAATCTAACTGGGTTTACTATGTGGTAGGCATGGATTTGGTGGGTCATTATGTATTATCGTGAGGTATTTTATTAAACATATGGGCTTTTGTATTACAAACAACGCAGTAGGAGCTGTAACATTTCTTCCTCTCTGCACTGTGAGGCCACCACATTAGTGCTTCATGCTCACTTACACCTACTTTCAGTCACAGACAAGACAAGAGGAAGCAAAAATGCCTTTTTAAAAAGTGAAACATGGTTTTTTTACTTACACTTTAAGACTAAGAAGAGAATAATCAATTTGTATATTTTCTTAAAAATTATATATACTACATAGTTTTATATAATTTATCAGAAGTATACAAATCATATGAAAAGCATGATTCTAACAAAATTAAATATTTATTGAAATGAAGTTGAAAAGCAACCAAACAAAAGATGGGTAAATTTTAAAAAGGAAAAGAATAGAAAAACTTTCAGAAGACAATGACTTCTACCAAGGAAGAAAACCAAAGTGGAACAGTGTTGAGCAGTATCAGTTTGGGGCAGCTATGATGAAATCAGAAGGCCACACTTTGAGCATGTTTAACCCTTGCTGAAAGCCTGAACCATGCTCCCCACCCCCAAATACTGAGATTGGGACCAACATCCAGTGCCTTCCTTACAGTGTAACTTGATTTTTGCCCGAACCAATCACAGTTGCTAAGAAGTGATGTAATTTCCAGCCCCCTTGAAGTTTCAGGCTACAAATATCATTGCCATTTTTAAGACCTTAGAGAGCATTTTCAAATTGCTTGAATCTGTGCTTTCCCAGATTGCAACCCTAATTAGCCCCAAATAAATGTAATTTCTCTTGGTTTTCTACCAAGTTGATTTTATGCTCAGTTGACACCATGTAAAACATCTTCACTAACTCATGCATTTCATCAGGTGGCCAGGGCCATGTTCAGTGGGTGGGCTGCCATCATAGATGAGCAGCAATTAAGCTTAGCCTGCTCTTTCAGAAGTATGAGTGCTGGCTGGCACGTTCCTCAATTCTCATATGAAGTGAAAGAGCTAACCCTGAAGGTGACTGCACACTGGGTTGCCATGGAGGCAGCATCCATGGCCACCTGCTCCTCAGTGGAGCCCCTCCCTGTGCCTCCCTAATAAAGCACAAAGCATCATTCTTTGCTGCTGGTATAGACAGTTTTTTCATCCTGCATGAACCCCAGTATCTTACAGAGGACTTGGCATGGAGAGAAAAAAAAGCAATGAACAGAAGTTAGAGTAGTCTATCTGTGGCCTTGACAACTCTAAGGGATGTGTGGATTTCATGTGAGATGAGATGAAAATTAGATACATCTGTGGAAGGTTACTAACCAAGCATTCATTGGGAATGACTGGCTTGTGGGATGCCAGAAGTTGATATCATAATTTCCTTTGTCTTCATTGAAGGGTGCTTAGCTCTTCACAGGTCTTGTCCCATCCAGGCCTGTCCTGCAGGGAGCAAAGGATGACTGAGACCACAGAGCTGCCCCAGCCTTCTCAGGCTTCTGAAGGTAGGGTACCTGGTTCTGCAAGCATCTGCAGAAAGCCTGTTTTGAAATTTTGTAATTTCATGTGATGAATCTGCTATAAAAACACCCTCTCTGTGCTGCAGACTCTGTATGCCTCTCCTCTTTGTGATTCTCTCACACACTGAGGTGTGCACTGGGGTTAGGCTCTGCAAAGAAAGAAACCAAGGCCCAGGAAGCGGACATGGGAGCAGAGCCCTAAGCTCTTGCTTGACTGGGATTGACCCCTCACTTCCTCTGTCTGGCCTCAGGATCTGGTAAAACAAAAACATTCATTTCCCCCACTTGCTCCCTGGTAAGCTTAGTGCTCTAGGCCTTCCTTCCCCGTACCTTGACTCTAACTGGAGGAAGAGTATCAAAGGCTGTTCTTTCTCACTATGCTGTTTCCCCTCCTGCCACAGATCCCCTCCATGAAACACCTGTGTGGGCTGAGGAGGCCAGCCCCCTTCGCCTACTGTCTCCAAATCTGCCTTGGCTCACTGTGCACACTTGCATCTGTAGTCTTACAGAGATGTGTTCTGTCTTGCATCTCAAGGCTTGGATGAAGCAAAGTCTTGTTTGCAAGGCAGGACTAAGACTCACAAGAGAAACGATCCCAGGTTTATTCCTCATTCCCAGCCTGCATCAATGTGGAAAGAACTTGAGTAGAAATGTTACTACTGTTCTTAAGGTCAGAGCTTGGACCCTGGAAGCCTTAACAAGCAAGACTCTTCCATCTATTCTCAATAGGACAATTAAAAAGACAAATGAATAGGGAGAGGCAGAGAAAGGCAACTTACTCACTGTGACCACCTTTGGAAGAGGAGTAAGTAAAAAGTGACTCCCCACTCCATCTTCAGTGTCCTGGCGTGAGGTTCAGGATTAAATAGAGGGCAGGAGTTCTGCATAGCCAAGCAGACCTGGTCAAGGTGAAGCCCTGGCCACTGCCGATCCATCATAGCCATGGTCCTAGTTTTTCCTGCAAGATCATCTGACAAGTTATCAGAACTGTGTGAAGTCCAAGGCAAGTTCTCTGGCTGGCATCAGGCTCAACCTGTTGTGCCCTGGGTGTGAGACACCCGAAGAGACCACCAGAGACACGAACTCACTGAAATGCAAAATCAAGGTTTATTGAAGCAGTTCAAGGTGCTGGAGGAGGTGCCCGCCCCTCTGCAAGCTCAGTTTTTAAAGGCAAAAACCATAAAGTTACATCATTTGGAGGTGCTAGTATGGGTACAGTTCTGATTGGCTCAAGTTTCAGGGGCTTTCCAGAATTTCTGTGTTATCTTACTTTGTAGTTTTAACTGGTTGCTTGTCAAACTTTATAGACTACCTCTGGCACTGGGGCATTCTATGGTTAATCAGTTGTTACCAGATGGCTCTTCAAACATCCTGACTTTGTTCTGGGACCTATGTCAGCAGCTCTGAGAATTTTGAAACTCAGACCTATTTCAAGCTGGGGTGAGGGGCTTGCTTGAAATGGGGGTGCTTTGGTTCTTCAAACCTAGTCCTTTTGGAAGATTCTTGCAGGAGTGCCAATTAATTGAAGATTAATGTTTAAATATCCTGACAGCCAAAGGAGAGGCCACAAGTCTGTCTTTTTTCATGCCAAGATGTTATAGAAAAGTCTAATTTTCATATAACCTCCAATTATAGCTTTAGACCCCTGTGGCAATGCCCAGAGGTTGCAAAGACTCTGCCGAGTTCCTTTCTCAGCCACACCCCTGGGATACTAGGAGGCCGGAGTTGAGGTCCCACCTTGGAGGGCCACACTTAGTTCTCAGCTGAGTGGGCACAGCATCTTCTCATGAGATCAAAAGGGCAACGGGTAGAAATATGAAAACAGAACAGAATAATTAGTGAAAGCCCACAGATTCACTCTAAAGACTAGGGAGAGTTTGTGTTATGAGTGTAACATAGTCTGGAGGCATAGCAATAAATAAGAATAAACGGTTGCTATATAATAAATGACAAGTGAATGCCAGTGTCATTGGTGTGTCTCTTGATTGCTGTGTGCTGTAGTCGAGGGAGTGAGGGCAACACTAGGGACAGGGCAAAAGAAAATGACAACAAGAAGGACAGAAGAATTCTCATCCACATGGAATGGTTTGGGAGCATTGTCAGTGTCAAAAGAGACATAGTCCAAATGAGAAAAGGCTGTTGTAGGATTGCTCCAAGCTCAAGGCACAGAAAAAAAGCATGGGCGGGGTTAGGCTCTAGAGCCTGTGGTTTTCACTAACTTTCACGTTGATGTTCCAAGGAAACAAGGCCTTCTAGACACAACAGAACGGACACACATATGAACTCACAGACTGTAGCAGCATGCACAGGGGCTGCACAGGTCTAAGCCAGATGGGGTCCCATCCCTGAGAGGGGAAGTAGATACAAGCCACATCCCTAACCCAGAAGCTGCTTCCAAAGAAAAAAATTAGTTCTTGCCAGTGGAGTCTCACTGGGAATACAAAGCACATCTAAACGCAGGCTCCATGCCCAGCAGTAGATGGCCAACACAAATGAAGTCAGTGCTATTTTTTGGAGGTTCTTTTTCTTGTTTTGGCTCACAATGTTTTGTCTGGGCATTTTTTAAGCCTTAGAGATCTTTTGCTTGTGTAGTATGGTTTCCGATTTTGTTTTAGTGGTTTTCTGTGTGTGTGAATGCATATGTCGAGCATGTGTATGTACTTCTTGTGCCTTGTCTTTGGATCTTCTTTTTTTCCCTGTTTGTTTGCCCTATCCTCGTTAGTTTGTTTTCATGTTATTTTGTTAATAATATTCTTATTATTTTAAGTATCTGTTTGTATTCTACTGAGAGAGAAAAGAAAAGGTGTGAATTTGGGTGGGTAGGGAAGTGGAGGGGATCTGAGAGCAGTTAGGGGAGGGGAAACCATAATCAGAATACAGAAAAAAAAATCAACATTTTCAATTAAAAATGATTAACTTCCACCCTATGTGTCTTATAGAGAAACAGTTCTGTTGTTAGAAGGCAAATTCCATTCTTTCCTGGAGATAATTTGGCAGAATATGAGTCATTACAATATTCATTGACTCTGACCCAACTGAACACTTCTGAGCATTCCCAGGCTCCCAGGGATGTAGAGTTCTGAACAAAGATGCTTGGCACTTGTGCTTAGAACAGGGAAAAGCTGGAAACCATATTATGTAGCTATTATAGCTCAAGATGGTGAGTGTCCACTGAAAATAAAATATGTTAAAATGATTTAAAAATGAAAGAGTGGGCTGGAGAGACAGTTTGTGGCAAAACACTCCCGTGTGGTGCAGGCATGAGGATCAGTGTTTGAATACAGCATCCATGTAAGAGCCAGGCCAGACAGCACGCATCTGAAACCTAGCACTGGGATTCCAGAGATTACTCCAGCCCCCAGCTGTACATGGTGTGGAAGATACCAGACTATACAGGAAGTGGATGGTTAGTGAGACTCTGTGATGCACCTTCCATGTTAGGTTGGTGTTAGGTCCAAAGTAGCACCCCAAAATGGTAGTGCCAGTAACATTGTCCTTAACACAAGAACTTTGGCCAGGTAAACAAAAAGACTGGTATCAGGTAAACCAACTTAAAAATTGGTGTCAGGTAAGTAGCAAGTTTCTGTTTATCAGAAAAGCAGATCTCCTAAGGCAGGTTCCTATTTGCAAGAAATCTCCAAAATCTTCCCCCAAAGATCAATGACCTTGGGCAAGGGCACCTAGTTCCAGGTCCAACAACCTATAATAGCTCAAGGACACCACTGTGATGACATAGAAAATATGCTTGCTTTTCAGCCATTTTTGCAGTTCTCTCTACCCTGGGAGATAGACTTTGCAGTTTACTTTGTGCCTTCCTTATAGGTGGGGCTTAGTGGGGATGCTGCTGTTTGAAGGTCTCTACACTCCTGTAAGAAAACCCCGTAAATCCATTGGTCTCACCAAGTCAGACTTTTGTGAAATCATTCTTTGGTCTGTCACTGGTGCCCATCTGGGGTGACGGTCATTTGTGTGTCCCCAGGAAAAGCTGATGGTGATGACAAAGCAGCCCTAGCTTTCAAATCAGGGATGCTGTCCATCCTACAGATGTGACCGACCTTCAAAAGCAATCAAGATGAGCTTTGGCTACATTTACTCTGTTTACAGCACCAGCCTTGCTATAACATCCCCTGTACCAAGCAGCCTTCTTCTTGCCTGCAGAGGGTGAAGTCCTCTACCTCACAGTTCTGCACAGCAGGAGGTTGAGTAGGCTCCTTCCCTCTTTCCAGGGAAAGCAATTCTGGTGCTGTTGTTTGGGGCAACAATCTAAGCAGATGCCTGACCCTGCCCACTAGGCATGTGTTTGGACACCCAGAGGGAGTAGCTGACCCATTCTTACAGAATGAAGAATTAGGATTATGCAGAAAACATTGTTAAACAGTTTGGGTAAGAGAGCCATTGGAGCAGAGATGGTGAGCCCATGAGGGTCTCCCCAGCAACTTCCCTGCTCACTTCTCCATGCTGTAGACAGGGAGTGCACACACACACACACACATCCTTTGTTCAAAGCCCTCTGTGTATTAGTCAGGGTTCTCTAGAACCACAGAACTTATGCAATGAATCTCTCTCTCTCTCTCCCTCTGAATTTTTTTGGAGTGATTTACAGACTGCAGTCCAATAATGACTAGCTATGAATGGAAAGTCCAATAATCTAGTAGTTTCTTAGTCCCACAAGGCTGGTGTCTCAGCTTGTCTTCTGCATATGCTGGAATTCTGAAGAAGTAGGCTCCAAAGCCAGTGAAGGAATGGATGTGCCGACAAGGTGGGGCAAGCAGGTAAAGAACAAATGAATCCTTCTTTCTTCCATTGTCCTTATACAGGCCTCCAGCAAAAGGTGTGGGCAGATTAAAAGTGTGCCTTCCAGCCTTAAGATCTGGATCAAAAGTGTGCCCTCCATTTCTTGGTTACAGTTCATTTCAGATACAATCAAGATGACAACCAAGAATAGCCATCACACCCTGTGACTAAGGCACTTGTCCTTGCAGAGAAAACCTATATTCCAAGAATGACATCAAATGCTGGTATGCTTAGAGCATGGTGCAGTATACCCATCAACTGATTGGTGTCCTTTTGCAGTACACTGGTAGAAATAGGAGAAAGGAGGCAAGTGTGCTGTCTAGGTTTATGTCAACTTGGCACAAGTTAGAGTCATTTGGGAAGAGAGATTCTCAACTGAGACAATGTCGCCTTAAGATTTGCCTTGGTTAATGATTGATGTGGGTAGGCTCAGCTTACTGAGGGTGGCGCCACCTCTGAGCAAGTGGTCCTGGACGATATAAGAAATCAAGCTGAGCAAGCCAGTAAACAGTTTTCTTCCATGGACTCTGCTTCAGTTCTTGACTCTTAAGTTCCTGCCTTGATTTTCTGTCCTGACTTTCCCTAGTGACAGACCGTTGTAAGAAGAAATAAACTTTCTTCCCTGCTTGCTTTTGATCATGGTGCTTTATAGTAACAATAACTAAGATAGAAATTTGTACCAGCTTGTGAGGTATTGTGTGGCAGACCTGGCCATTGTGGGAGGACTGTGGAACTTTGGAACTTTGGACTGGAAAAGCAAAAGAATGCCCAAAGCGCAGTGGACTGTTCTGTGGGAACTTAGAAGATGAATGCTGAGAGCAGAACAGAAGGTGGAAGTTTGGTTCGTGAAGTTCCAGAGGGAAGTTTGAAAGTCTCCTAAAGACCCAGTCGGGACTGTTAGATATTTTGAATTATCAATCTGTGGTTCTGGTCGGATAGGGCTTGAAGCATCAATTGTGATGAACAAGAGTTCAGAATTGCTAAAGGGAGACATTTGTTTTATTGGGACAATTGATGCTAGTTAGCTGGAGATGGAGTCAGCTGTGATTATGAAGAGATCAGTATCATTGGGGAGCATCAATCTGGGAGTATTTCCTCTGGGTCAGCTCACAGATGATGCGGTCCAAAGTGGGCTGAGGCTGTATCTCATGCTAGTAGCAGGTGGTACTGGTTTTGAAGGCATGAAGGGGTCATGGAGAACAACTGAGACTCGGAACTGTGTGTTAGGGTCACAGGGTCTCTGAAGAGAAGTTGGGTGAAGGCTAAGGTGAAGGTGAAGCCTCAGTTGAAGTAGAAGTCCCAGGTTTGAAGGAGTCATGGAGAGAAGTAGAGGCTTGGCACTGTGTGTCAGGGCCAGAGTTCCTGAAGAGAACCCAATAGAGGCTATTGGTGAATATGCAGTGCAAGTGCAGTAGAGACCCCAAAATTTTGGCGATACCAGTACCATGGAATGGCTGCCAAGGACAGCGGCAACTGTGGAGCGGAGTAGGCCTAAGCCTGCAAGATAAGCTGCGTGTGCTATGGGTGGCAGAGCCGGGGAAGTAGAGCCCAGAAGATTGTGAGTGAGGGGCATCTCTTAGCTTACCATGGGTCTGAGAATGTGTGTTTGGAATAATCACAGCATATCTTGCATGTCAGTGAAGGTTTGTGTCTATACCAACCACAGCTTTGTCTCTGGTGCCCAGTCACAGCTATCCTTTCACCAGGCCAGCAGAGGAAGGACTTCTTTGAAGGCCTAGGTGGAAGTGGTTGCAGGGTCATATAGAGTTCACCATGACTCATGATAGTAGAAAGTCTGCTGTGAAACAGCCCTTACTAAGGCTGTGCCTTTAACAGTCCTAATAATTGGTTGACCGTGATCATTGTATACTTTTCTCAACATATACATAGAGTGTCAAAAATGGGGTGGTCTGGCTGGCTGTTTGACTGGTGTCCCTTTCCTCAAAGCAGCCAGTGTAGCACCGGAAAGTCCATTAGGTAACAGAGGGTCAAAGCACCCTGTCCTCCAACCTTTGCCTGTCTACTAGAAAACAGACACAAAGGATGTTTGCAATGAAAAGTTTAAAAACTTCTCACAAACACTGAAATAATTTTAATAGCTATTAGCAGTGCTCTAACACTCACCCTGTACCCTAGGAGAGGTGCCCCTCTCCAGATTGTGTGTTGCTGCAGGCCACAGAAATATGAAGCAGGAATTCAGCTGACTATAACAAAAACCATTGCCTAGATGGTCAAGGACTTTCCAGAGGAAGCCAAGGCACAAGGAGTATTGGTGTTATTTGACTTTTCGAATATATCAGCTGTTTTCTGCTATGAACTTCATGTGCGCTATCATAGCTTCCCCAATTGATTCTTTTTCCTAAGAACTTCTAAACAGTGGGGATTGATCGTTCCTTGAGTGTAATACAATTGAGGTATTTGGGTAACAGCCACACAGGCAAGGCTTCCTGCTTCCAGGCCTTTTGTTTCTCCCTTTTTAGCATTATAATCATATATCTCCTTTAGCTAACATCCAAGGACAAATGACAGATAGAACAAGCAGTCAGACCACCAGCTAGTCTCCTGAATTAAGGTAAATACCTATACAGAGACACCACCTAGGCCAGATAGACATTAAGTACATAGCTTTGTTTCTCATGTAAATTAAGCTCAGACCCTCCTTTCTTACACAGCCTTAGTGGCACCTCCAGATTTCCCCTCCAACAATTAACTCAGAACAAAAGAGTTTCTTCAGACCAGGTGCATTCAAGCTATGACACAGATTTCCTAACCCTGGAGCAGACTTAACCCGCTGGATCAGAAAGCAAGGGTAGGGTATTGCTGATTTAAGTGTATGGAGACAGGTCACAGGGAGAAGAGAGGAAGGAATGAAGATGGGGATGGGAATGAAGATGAAGACGAGAATGAGAATGAGATGGAAAGAACATAGAACTATGAGAGGACAGGAGGAGAAGGGACAGAGAGGAGCTAAGTATGAGAATGGAATTGAGGCTGTATAGATAGAATTTTGTCTCAGAAGAATAAAGTGATTGGACTAAAGAGCTCAGTATACTTGGATTCATTCCCTCAGATTATTTCTCACTGTTAGTAGCATATCTTCTGGAAACCCTGGGAAATGATGATTAGAGGCTGGACCTCAATAGTCAGTCCCTCTTAGTGTGTGTGTAAGGCAGGAGGCTGTCCACCACATCATACTTTCTAGGCTGACCACAGAGGTTCAGAATGTGTGACTTCCTGCTTTGCACACACTGTGGCAGTGAGGTCTTAATTTTAAAGGGTGCACATACCATGTCAGTGGCTGACTCAGAGGCATTTCAACAGACCAGTGAATGAAGCTATCCTCTCTGTCAGTAGACATTTAAAGCAATAGAAAAATCATGTAGACAAAAGCCCTTCAGCATTTCTTTTACAAATGTTCAAGATGATTTCTTGCAGTCTTCTTGCAAATGTTTGGACTGTGCTGCTTCCAGAAGACTTCAGTTGCCCAAAGTGACCTTAGCATTCAGTAAATCTCCAGGTTTCCTGGACCTGAGGAGCACCAGGAGCTTGTGCTTGGGGTGTGGACAGAGGTAAGAAATTCAGCTCCCTAGAGCCTGGATTTTTTCCTCCTGACATTATTTTTCTGATTATAATGCCCTTTCTTCTTTCATACAATAAATCTGGCTTAAATATCTGGTGATCACCAAGTGCTGTGACGCACAGCTGTGTGCAAGATGAAACACCGTCCTCACGGGGCTTGTGCTCTGCTGCAGAACAGAAAACATAACAAACAAACGGCAATTATGAGGGATATTCATGAGACAAAGACACAGCAGGGAAGGGGCAAAGACAATGGAAGTGATGTACTTCCAGGGTGGCTATAATCCCGAGATGTCTCCCTGACCTTCAGTGGCACTGTGGAGCACTGATTTCTTTCTCTTCTTTTTAATTGAAAATAATTCTTTCCTCACACAATAAACCCCCAACCATAGTTTCCTTCCAGCTTCCACTCCACTCCTCCCAGCTTCACCCCACCTCCCCTCTCCCCAGATTCACTCCACCCTCTCTATTCCCCTTTCTTTTTTCTATACTATAGAAATATTTACATTTTTTCCCTGTACTTATTGATTTGTTTTTTGTTGTTTTTACATCCTGACCGAAGTTTCCCCTCCCTCCTCTCAGCCTCACCTCCACCCTCAGCCCCCTCCTGCTCCACTGTTTCTCTTCAGAAAAGGGCAGGCCCCCAGTGGATATCAGCCAGCCGTGGTATATCAGGTTGCAGTGAGACTAGGCACTATGGTGATATTTTATTTGTGCTGAAATGTGATTTTATTTGTATGTTAATAAATAAAGTTGCCTGGGGGGTCAGAGCTAATCGCAAGCCATTTAGCAGAAGTCTGGCAATGGTAGCACATGCCCTTAATCCGATCACATGGCTGCAGAGTCTGTGTTCAAGGACATAGCCTGTTAGTTATTTTCGCTGTTACCCTTGCAAGGAAATGTCACGAAACACGACAGAATCCGCTGATAGAGTTTATTGGGGGGACAGAAGGAAGTGAGTGCCCGCGCGGGAGAAAACACGTGTGAGGAAGGGAGTTAGGCCAGTCATGGCGGCTCCTTATAAGGCGGGGCGTGCCCAGGTAGACGTAATGACGTAGCCATGCTGCGCGCCTGCGTGGCTACGTGACATCACGGATCCCGGTCACGCGAGACGCCTTGACCCGGAAATGGCTGTTAACCTGGAGTTCGCCAGGCGGATGTGTCCCGGCGGTCGCCTTGGTTATCCGCCTTGAGCCAGAAATGCCTATCCTGACCTGAGGCTAACTGGGCGGGTGTGTCCGCCGGGCATGTACAAGCATGTCTGACCTTGGGGCGTATTGTAAACACTTCATAGCCAGCTTGGAGACACATGCCTTTAATCTCAATACCAACCATAGAGACCTGGAGGTCTGTATAGACAGGCAGTGACGAGGAGGTTGTGTGGTTGGGTTTAGAACCAATGAGAAGGCAGAACAGAAAGTCAATAAAAAAAATATAGACACACGGGAAATAGGTCTCTTTCTTAGGGGAAGGACGGCAGCAGCGGGTGGTAAGAAGGTGGTCTTAGCTCTTGGCTACTGCTCTCTGATTTCTGGGCTTTTAACTCTGCAATTGGCTCTGTGTTTCTTATTTAATAAGACCGTTCAGAATTACATCTACAAGGCACCTTCTTTCCTATTAAGATTGGACAAAGCAATCCCATAGGAGGAAAGTTTCCAAAAGCAAGCAAAAGAGTTAGAGATAGCCCCTGCTCTCACTGTTAGGAGTTCTACAAGAAGACCAGGTTACACAACTGTAACATATATGCAGGGTGCCTTAGGTCAGTCCCATGCAGGCTCCCTGGTTGTCAGTTCAATTTCTGTGGGCCCCTGTGAGCCCAGCTTAGTTGATTCTGTGAGTTTCCTTGTGGTGTCCTTGACCCCTCCGGCTCCCACAATCCTTTCTCCTGTCTACTAGATTCCCCGAGCTCCAACTAATGTTTGGCTGTGGGTCTCTGCATCTATTTCTGTCAGTTACTAGATGAGGCCTCTTTGGTGACAGTTGGGCTAGGCACCAATCTATGAGTATAGCAGAATATCCTTAGGCATCATTACATTAAGGTTTTTTTTGTTTTGGTCAATCTTGTTTGGTTCTTTCTTAGGTCTCTGAGCTGTCCTGCTTCTGGGTCCTGGCTCTCAGGAGTGAGTTCCTTCTCCTTTTGGCTAAGATAAAGTATAGTATCTGTTCTTATCAGTTTAATATCTGATACATCCTCTGTCCAGAAACTGTCCTTTTGAAAGCAGAAGGACTTTGCCTCTGTCAGGATTCCCATGGCCTTCTGTGCTGATGTGGTGCTCTGCACTTGTGCTCATCCCTGGAGCCTCTGCTGTCCTCTGTCTAAAACAGAACCCTTGTTGGGTGTCCCATGGACACGACATTGTTATAGAAATAATATGCTTTCCCAGTGAGAAATCACTCCACACACTTAGAGGTTAACAAAGGAAAAGCTCTTTAATATAGTGAACTTTGGGCTCTGGCTAATGCTCGAAGAGGAGCTACCCATGAATAGAAGATCTTACTAACTTGTACACACCTTAGGTTTATGCATTCCACAAACCCTGTCATCCTTAAATCCCTTTTGGGTATTGACCCAGGTTACAGTTTGAACAACTTAAACTGTTGTGCCCAGATCGTGACCCCCAGAGAGACCACCAAAGACGAGCATGCCAGAATGCAAAAGCAAGGTTTAATTCTGGATATCCAAAAGCAATACAAGCCTAGGCAGGGACTTTGTCCAATACATCCAACGCAGTGGAGGCTAGAGGAAGTGCCCACCTATCTGCAAGCTCGGTTTTTAAAGGGAAAAATCACAAGGTTACATCATTTAGGGGTGCTAGTACGGGTACAGTTCTTATTGGCTCGCTTCTAGGGGCTTTCTAGAAATCATGGCTTAATCTTACTTCTAAGGGAATGGTTGCCCACCACCATTTCTCATTGGCTGCCCTCAGGTGGGGACATTTCTGTGGTCAGTTACCCTGGAAACCAGGGAGAGGACATTCCATAGTCCAGCAGGCATTAACTCATGACTACCTTGTGACTCTGTACTTTTACACTTTTCCTGGTTTCTGGAATCTGGACTAACTTGTTTCAGTAACTATTGGCCTATTCCTAGAAGGAGAAATCTTAGGCCTTAGTTTTTGAGTGAAAGCATTTTGGTCTTATTTCTAAGATGGCTCATTTTGGTCTCACAAAACACGGACAGGAGACTGAAAGTCTGCTACGTGGGCAGATGGGAGATGTCCATGGCAAAATACTGCCAGACTTATTTCATAAGTACACCAGTGTTGTTCTTTTTGAATAATTGTTACCCAGAGTCATCTTGCCCACCTGGCAGAATTATGCTTTTTCTGATAAGAGCTCAGGGAACTCAAAGGCAGACCAGGACTTAATGGGAGTTGTGATTCTGCACTGCCCCCTTGAGCTCCCTCTTAAAGGCACATTATCTGACATGGGGATGGGCCTGCTGGCTGGTTTAAGTCAGGATTGCTATGGGAATGGAGCTTCATTAGAGGACAATCTTGGTGAATAAACATTAGCAGAAACTGCATCCCTAAACTTCAGTTATGGTACAGAATCTTCTTGCTCGCAGTTTCGAACAAGTGTGGATAGTACACAACTTATCCTACAGTCATGTTGGAGGCAGTGCTCCTTTAGCTAAATTCTGCTTTGTTTACCTTAATATGTTCTAAGCAAGTTTATTGGCAAAACCTTTGTAGCATCAATGTTACTACTACTTCAAGTTTCTCTTTCATTGATACAAAGGAGACTCCAACTTCTCACTGGATGTCTTAGTTACTATTCTACTGCTATGAAGAGACAATATGACCAAGGCAACTCTTACAAAAGGAAACATTGAATTGGGGACTTCCTTATGGTTTTAGAGGGTTAGTTCATGATCATGATGGCAGGAAACAGACAGGTCTAGTATTGGAGCAGAGGCTGAGAGCTTTACATCCTGATTTTGCAGGCAGCAGGGAGAAAGACTAAGGAAGCCATGTTTCAAAGCCCACCCCCAGTGACATACCACCTCTAACAATGCTATACCTCCTACAACAAGGCTATCCCCCTAATCATTCCCACATAGTTTCCCTAACTAGGAACCAAGCATTTAAATATCTGAGTACTTGGAGGCTATTCTCATTCAAACCACTACAGTAGGACATAAGATTTGTAGATGAAGGTACAATTATTAACTTTGATTAACTTGGAGGAAGCACAAGCCACCACAAAAATGGAGCCAGTAGTATACAGGTATACAGGTATGATCAGGTATACAGAGCACCTGGAAGTATATAGAGCTTTGCGGATATTCAGTGTCTAAACTAATAGGGAGACTGCTCCTGGAAGACATAGATGTAGGGAACAGAGGAAGCCCTGAGTGAGTGAAACCCTGAATGAATGTGAATTTTGATATGGCCACAGCCTCAGACCCAGGATATCCAAGGTCTCAGACCCATGGGGCAATCAACAAAGTCATTACCCATATGTCCTGGGCATATGGCAAGGCTTTTCTCAAGAGTCGATGTATGTTTATGAATGATTGATCAGCATGTGCAAAGACTAGCAACTGAGGCCTCCATCTCCCAAATGTTACAGCCTGAGGTCGCTGGCCTATGGAGACCTCCTACTGAGACTACCTAACCTCCCCCGCCCCGTGCTATACCTAAGAAACATGCTAAAGTTCCAAGTTGCAGCAGTTAGAGGACCCTACCTGATCCCAGTTCCACTGTACTTGTGTCTGTCCTTTCTTCATTACCTTACTGCCCCTAGCTGGGGTTCTGGGGCCTATGCTGTACTGGCCATGGCACACAGGGACAAAGACAGGGTGGCCTTCAGTGGTATCCTCTTCTTGGATCCTGTCATCCCTGGACATGTCTACAGTTGGCTCTGACCTTACTTTCACTTGCCTTCAGCCTGACACCACCCTCTCTGATTATACAGCTATTCACAATGCACTTCTCAATAGCCTACAAGAAAAAGGATTAAATGCTGTGAGAAAACAAGGCAGTTCTTTCAAAAGGGATTTGGACCAGTTTGCCCATTGACAAGCTCTAAATTTCATTCCTTGTGAGTTCCTTTCTATGTCACCTTAGGTTAATGCTGTGACTCTATGTCCATATGGGGAATATTATCAAGACAACATTTATTTTATATGAACTAAAAAAGTATGTGTATGTTATGCCTTATGGTATGTGAATGGTATGTCTGTACAGGGTGTTAAATATGATATTTGTGTATGTGAATTTGTGATATGTGATAGTGGGGACAATGTGTATTGTGTGGCATGTGTGGATGAGTAAGTGTGTGTGTAGAATATAAATTATGTCTATAAAGAATATTGTGGTGTTTATGTTTGGTGTGTGGGAAGCATAAATGGCTGTTGCATGGTATGAATTTATGTCAGTGATATGATGTATGTATATTTTATGTATTTGTGTTTATGTGTATATGGAAAATGTATGTATGGTACATAGTATATGGTGTGGTATGAGTGCACAGTTTATGGCCCATGTGATATGCTTTATACATGCATGATACGCAGTTTTTGTATAAAATATGTGTATTTGGGCATGTTTGTTATGTGGTATGTGTGTTTGCAGTATGAATATATGTCATCTAGAGATATATGTATATGTGGGTTTGAGGTTTGAGTGTCGAGACAGGAACCTGGAGGCAGGAACGGAAGCAGAGGCCATGGAGGAGTGTTTCTTATGGGCTTGCTCCTCATGGCTTGATCATCCTGCTTCATTATAACATCTAGGACCACCTACCTTGAAGTGGCACTTCCTGACATAGGCTGGGCCCTCCCACATCAATCACTGACCAAGGAAATACACTACAGAGTTGCCCACAGGTAAATGTGTGGAGACATTTTCCCAGGTGAGAGTCCCTCACCCCAAATGACTCCAGCTTGTGTCAAGCTGACAGCTGTCCAACAGAAGTGATCTCTTGTCATTTTGGCCCACAAACACACCATTATCAAACCATAAACCTTTCTTCCTTGTTTATCTCCAAGATCTCATATTAATATTCTGATAGAGACATAGAACTTTCCCCAGTCTTTAAATTTTCAATACTTCAAAGTTCAGTCTCTCTAAAATATCCAAAGTCTCTTTCAAAGTTCAAAACCTCTCCAAAATCTTCAAATCCTCTCAATGGTGGGCTCCTGTAAAATAAAGAATAAGTTAAAGATTTTCTTGCTCCAAGAGGGAAGAATGAGGGTATAGTTATAACATCTGGGACCCACTCATCATCTTCTGGGCTCCAAAGGGTCTGGTTTACTTCCTGGCTCTGCCCTCTGTAGCACATACGGCTTGTCTCCTAGGCTCAGGCTGGCTCAACTCCACAGCTGTGGCTGTCCTTGGTGGTGGTCCCATGGTGCTGTATCTCCACAATGCTAGGGTCTTCTGTTGCAACTGGATTACACTTTCACCAGTAGTCTCTTCTGTGCTCTCTTCAGGGACTCTAACCCTGCCACATGGTGCTAGGCCTTGACTTCTCTACAGGATCCCTTCAATCATGGGTTTCTATTTCAACCGATGTTACACATTCACCGATGGTCTCTCCTAGCCTCCTGGAGTACCAAGAATCAACTGCTCCCCATGATCCCTTTCTACCTTATCGGGGACTATGGGGGTCCAGCCCCTCGATAGTCCCCTCCCAGGGTCCGGGAAGAATCTACAACCAGCTGATAATCAATCTTTGATGAGATGAAATGAATCTATGTACACAAAACTCCTTAGTTCATACACTTTATTATTCTGCGATAGTTCTTTCTCCACACAGCTTCTATTCTGCTTTCATGTCTAGCTCCTTTCTTGCCTGATTTCTGTTTATCTACTGTTCCCTCTTAAGTTCTATCTTAATTCTCTCGTCTTAATTCTGCCTCCTCTAGGTCCTTTTCACCTTGTTCTTACCCAGCTAGGGCTTTGCCATCTGACTCTTCCTCATCTTCCATCTCGTTCCTCTAGTACTCTCTTCTAGCCCTGCAATCTAGTTCTTCCCCGTCTCAGTTTGTTCCTCTCAAGTACTTACCCATCTATTTCTTCCATTCTCTTTTCTCTTCTCCATCCCCCCCCCCCCCCCCCAAAGTTCTGGTATATAAAGCCAAGCTTCCAGGATCAAACGGAGGGGTGATAAGAATCACATTGAGAGGCAATAACCGTTAATTAACATTTGCAACCCCAAAGGGAAGTGACCAATGGGGAAATGAATTAACTAAAGGCTAAATTCGGGTAATAGGTAATATCTAAGAAGAGGGATCTTATGTGCTCAACTATTAAACTCTTAAACGTGATTAGTAGAAAATGTTAAGAATCTATAAGTTGCTAGGTCAATGGGAGAAAATAAAACTGTCTTCTTTTTTCCTGTGGCTCCTATCTGTCCGAGCTATCTGCCGTTTTTCTGCAAGGTGGGGGAAAGTGTGCTCAGTCGCTAGGCAACCTGTGTACAGCTAGACGCCTTTGGTGATAGTTAAAGGGAGATCTGGAACTAGAGGTAAGGTTTGGGAAAGCAGGAAGTAAAGCTTAATTGGTGCATCCGCCAGGCCTTCTCAAATGGGTAGCCTGGATGCTTAAGTCTGTTCTTAGAAAATACGGAGGTATCTCTGATAAGGTACTTTCCTCCATCTGGGGATGGACCTGGCCGGATGCTGCCAATGGTGATAATTACAGGGAGGATTGAACTGGGGTTCTGGCTGAGCATAGCTGTCAGGACAGAAGGTTATCTAAATATTCCTAGAAGTGGTTAGGTAAGGAGTTAGAGGTCTATAAAGATAGTAAGGCTGTAAGAAAGGAGGATCCGAGCTAAATTGTGTAAAGCTATTACTTAATATCCACCTGACCTAGGTGGTGTCTCCTTGTGGAATTTACCTTAAATCAGGAGACTTGCATGTGGACTGTTATTACTGCTAGTCCTTGAAAGTGCCCAAAGGGAGATATCTGATTCCAGAGAAAGCCTTTCCTGAGGCTGTTCTCCAAATACCTGCAATGTCCAGAGAGTGATCAGTCCACACTCTTAGCCCTTCTTAGGGAAAAGTCAATTGGGAAAACTATGAAGGCACACATGATTTTCATAACAGAAGACAGCTGATATACAACAAGCCAAGTAACACCAAAAACTCCTTGGGATTTGGCTTCCTCTGGAGGAATTCCCTGATTCCTCCAGGTAGTGACTTTGCCATAACCAGCTGAGTTCTTATGATATATTCCTGAGGCCTGCAGCACTACCTCCAAAATCAGTACCAACTGGGAGACTCTTACCTATTACCAAGTTTAGCTTGTCCTTGGCCTCCCACGGACCATGGTGCCTGCATGATCACCCTGAGGCTGTCTCCTCTTAATCCCAGCTGATTCTTCAGCCTAGATGACCAGTACTGATTGTCCCAGATAAGCAAAGGTTTCACTTTACTAGTTCTGGTTCCTTATTACTTAAAGCCAATCCTTCAAACGCAGCTGACCAGAACCACAGATCCTTAATTTAAAATATAAACCGGCCCAGATAGAGTCTTTAAGGGACATCAGAACTTCCCTCTGACCTGCACAAGCCAGCCCCCCACCATTTTCATTGCTCTCAACAGTCTTCTCTTCAATGTTCCCACATAACAGCCCACTGAGCCCTGATTAACCAATGGCTTCTCCATCTCAAGTTCAAATGCCACCACAGTCCTTCCAAAAACACATGGCCAGGTCTGTCACAGCACTCCTGGTGTTCAATTTCTGTCTTCCTTGGGGTTCTAACACCATGACCAAAAGCAACTTGGGGAGGAAAGGGCTTGTATCTTCCAACAGCATTGAGGTCACACTCCATCTGAAGTCAGGGCAGGAACTCAAGCAGAAGCCATGAGGGAGTGTTTATTACTGGCTTGCCCCTCATGGCTTGCTCATCCTGCTTCCTCCTTATACAACACAGGACCACAAATCCCATTGGTCCACTCACAGTGGGCTTGAACCTCCTACATCAAGCATTAATCAAGAAAATGCCTACAGGTTTGCTTACAGGTCAATTTATGGAGTCATTTTTCTCAATTAAGAGTCCTTCTTCCCAAACAGCTTGTGCTGAGTTGAGATAAAACTAACCAATACATGCTATATGTGTTTGTGGTATAAGTTGGCATATACATATACATATATACACATATGTATACACACACACACACACACACACACACACACACACA
>CABHPP010038167.1:0-11624 GCA_902168425.1 Peromyscus attwateri | reverse complement strand
ACACACACACACACACACACACACACACACACACACACACACACTGACTTTTAAGAATGCCTCAGCTGGGCATGGTGGCCCACACCTTTAATTCCAGCACTCAGGAGGCAGAGGTAGGCAGATCTGAGTTCAATGCCAGCCAGGACAGTCAGGACAGCCAGGACTATTAGACAGAGAGACCTTGTCTTGAAAAAACAATCATGCCCAAACAAAAGAATGCACTCCTCAGAAGGACCACTGGTTCTGCCACTTAATTCTGACAGCGACTGCCAAACCTCTCTCTGAGGCACAGTGGCACTTCCCCAGCACTAACGCATTTGAGGATGTTTGCTTCCCCACCCCTTTATGAGGCAAGCTCCTGACAGAACTAATCTTTGAAATTTGCCAGCTAAGAGAAGAAAAACATTACTATTTAAAACTAAATTCGGTGCTGGGATATGGTGATGCACACCTTTGATTCCAGCATTCCAGAGGCAGAGGCAGATGGATCTCTGAGTTCAAGGCCAGCCTAGTCTACAGAGGTCAGCCAGGGCTACACAGAGAAATCCTATCTCAAAAAACCAAACCAAAGCAAACCAACCAACTAGTCAAACAAGAAAACAAACAAAAAACCCAAACTAAAAAACAAAAAAACAAAAAAACCAAGAACAAAAAACAAAACTAAATTCAATACTTTTTTTTCTTTAAGCACATTACAGGCTGTTATTAACATTGTTTTGTGGTCTGCACAAAAGACATAGTTGTGGATTGTTTTGCTGCTCACACAGCAGATGTTGAGCTGTGGACTCCAGCACAGGGAGAGGCCCTTCCTCGGCCCCTGCACACCTGCACACCTGCACAGACTGTGACCATGAGTTCTGGACACTTAGTCCTGACCACCAGGTGCTCACTGCTGTCCCACGTGATGGCTGATTCTGTCAACTGATGGGATTCAAAATCACCATGGGAATGAACCTCTGGTGAGGTTATACAGATTAGGTTAACTGAGGGGAAGGCCCACCTACATGTAGGCTGGACCATCCCATGCCTGGGTCCTGGACTGAATAAACAGGAGAAAGTGAGCTGAGCACAAGCCTTGATCTCTTCCTGCTTTCTGACTGCGAACACAAAGGGACAGCTGCCCCCTGCTCCTGCTGCCGTGACTGCCTTATAAGGGTGCGTCCTGGACTGTGAGCCAAATTAACTTTTCTTTACTCAAGTCCCTTTTAGGTGATCACTGACACACACGAAGTATACTTTTCCTATCTGAACTCTAATTTCGTTTTTTACACACTTTTAAAGCAGTTAAGGCTCAAAGTTCTTTACTGCTGAGGTCCAACCTAGCCTTAGAATGTTTACTTCCGTAAGCAGGCCAGCAGCGGAAGACCCTGATGTACTGTGATGCACTGTGGCACCAACACACCAGAGGTGATTAAGACAAGGAGTGTCTTTTATTCCATTGGGCACACGTGGGAAAGCCCTTTTAAAACAGGATAAAGCATGCCCGGCTTCCCCTCTGAAGGCTAAAAGTTCACTTCAGGTCCCTCAGTTCTGAGACTGAGTTTGCCCCCAGGATCACAAAGAACACCAGTCACGACAGTGGTGCCACCACAGGCTCATCAGGGTCCCAGGAAATCAACCGTTTGCTTATTTGCCAAGTGCTCCTTGTGGCTTCTGTATGGGACAGTCGTCCTAGGGGGTCTTTTTGGCCACTGCATCTGCAGTGTCCACACCCCTACCTAATTCCTGTGGTGGCAACTCTCACACATGCCCATGGACTACAAGAAGAATATGGAGGCACTGGCATCTATGGTGAGCTGAGGAGAAGCCAGCACATGTTGCACAGCAGACCCTTGCCTCAGGCCCAGCCAGTGTCACCAGCCTCTGAGGACTCTCACCCACTGCCCTGTACTTAGGGACGGCCTGTTCACTCTAGGGTAGCCCTTTGGGAACACACTGAGTTCAGCTTTAACTCTAGTAGCAGTGCATTCTGGGCCACCTGCTCCCTTCCTCCCTTTCACCACATAAGGATGACAGACAGTAGGCAATTTTCAAGGCCTTCAAGAAAAGTCTCTCACTAGTGTCCCAAGAAGTCACCTGTAGATGTAACCGACCGCCTTATTAAATAAGAAACACAGAGCCAATGTAAAGGTGAAAGCCCAAGAGGTCAGAGCCGAAGCTTACCCGCTTTCCGCTAGCTAGCTTCTTCCGCCAAGAGAGCTCTCCGAAAAGGGAGCTACTTCCTGTGCGTCTGATTTATAAAGAGTTCTGGTTCTTCCTTCTCATTGGTTATAAACACAACTACGTGGCTGTCTCGTCACTGCCTCTCTGTCCAGACCTCCCACGTTTTCTATGGTTGGTATTGAGATCAAGGGCGTGTGTCTCCAATGCTAGCTGTATCCTTGAACACACAGAGATCCACCTAGCTCTGCTTACCAAGTGCTGGGATTAAAGGTGTGCACCACCACCGCCCTGGCTTTCGCTATGGCTTGCTAATAGCTCTGACCCCTAAGCAACTTTATTTATTAACATACAAATAAAATCACATTTCAGTACAAATAGAATACCACTATAGTCACCATTACTGCCAGTCCCTGCCACCAAGGTGGGAGGGAAGCAGGAGTCTGTTTTTGCGTTATTCAACCTCCCCTGCCATAAGTACAGACTCTATCAGGAAACCAAATGCTGGTAAACTTCTCAATGGTCCACATGGCTCTAAAGGACAATTCTGGAGGCACCCAGTGTCTGAGTGCCCTCAGTGTGGGTTCTTTACCACCTAGGTAGCTCTTGCTCACTGCACAAGTCTAGGGAGTGCCCTCTCCTCCAGTTGGACCAGAAGGGCATAACGTTGCCACTGGGAAGAAAGTGCAGCAGGCAGCCGTGGACCTGTGCTTGTTACTACAGCTTGACCTTCACACCTAGAAGATCTGCAGGCTGATTTCTTTGCATTCCAACACTTCATGCTTGGTACCAAGAGAGCAGGAGCCAGAAATATATGCAGAAAAGCTACACTCAGTGCCACCACCACCAAGGTGTCCGAGGTTACAGAGTTCCCTTCTAGGATTTCCCATGAGCATGTGGGGTCATAATGGCCTATGGAACTGCTGTTACTCTGGAGGTTCAGCTCTTAGTATTTGTCTAAAAGCTTTTGTCATGAACATTTTCTTTTTTTTTTGTTTTTTTTCGAGACAGGGTTTCTCTGTGTAGCTTTGCGCCTTTCCTGGAGCTCACTTGGTAGCCCAGGCTGGCCTCGAACTTGGTAGCCCAGGCTGGCCTCGAACTCACAGAGATCCGCCTGGCTCTGCCTCCCGAGTGCTGGGATTAAAGGCGTGCGCCACCACCGCCCGGCTGTCATGAACATTTTCTTATGCGATGAACTTTTTGATCTGTTTTGGTTTTCAATAGGGTCTCAAATACGGTCCAGGCTGACCCTGAAGTCACAATCCTTTCTCCTCAACCTCCTGAATGCTGGGATTATGGGCATGCATCACCACACCTGGCTGCTACTAATTAACTTGCAAATTTAATTAAAAAAATTGCTTAGCTAGGTGTGGTAGCACATGCCTTTAATCCCAGCACTTGGGAGGCAGAGGCAGAGGCAGAGGCAGGTGAATCTCTGAGTTTGAGGCCAGCCTGGTCTAACAGAGTGAGTTCCAGGGCAGCCAGGGCTACACAGAGAAATCCTGTCTTGAAAATCCCAAAAACAAAACAAAACAAAACAAAAACAAAAACATCCAAAAATTTGCTTAATAGTTTCAATAATATCTGATCAAATGTTTCATGACTTTTTCTTCATTATTATTTTATTTTTTTGATGGTCCTGAGATGGAGCTTGTAGCTTCTAGTACAACAGGCAAGCTGTCCATCACTGAGCCACACCCTGGTCAGCCTGGAGGAGACTGTATTTTTGTTTTGTTTTTGCAGTGCTTGTATGGAATCCAGAGTCTTAGGAAAGACAGGCAAGTGTCTCGTTGCTAAATTATGCCCTCAACCCCATTTCAGAATCTTTAACCACCCAGTCTCTGTTAAACGTTTAAGTAGATCTCAGTTTTTGCTTTTATAAGGACTCACAGAGACCATCTATATTTGATTTTTATATATTATTTTGCATCTTAACAAAGCAATGATTAGTTTGAAGGGAATGGTGGCCCAAGATGTAGGAAGTTTGGCCGTTTTATCCTTTAATGCTTGTCTTGAATGCTTTTCAGAGAACTTACTTGGGCATCTAGCTTGACATACAATTAAGAAGCAGCTGAGGGTCTCAGTTTTCAGTTGTCAATATGCAGGAAGGAGAAGATGTTCTAAGAATCTGCTTCAGACCTACAGACAAACCTAAAAGCCTATCTCTGCAGCGCTTGCATGAACTCAGAGGCTGACCAAGTGTAGCTGCTGCAGGTTTGGGGCCATTAGCTTGGGCACAAATCTGTAGTCTTGACACATCTTGCATCACAGCTAAGGAAGAGTAAGACCCAGAAGGCAGTTTGGCAGAGTAAATCCCCACTGTCCCCAGAATGCTAAGTCACCAAGCATGGCACATGGATAGGTCTGAGCACACTCCTCCATGAGGGAGCTGGACAAGGTAACATGCGATGCTGGCAAGCTCTAGACAGGCAGATTTTTGCCTGTGCTTTCTTTAAGGAGACGAGGGAAGCAAAGCTGGCCACTTTGCTTTTCGTTTTGTTTTGTTCTGTTTAAGACAGGGTTTCTCTGTGTAGCCCTGACTGTCCTGAACTTCACTCTGTAGACCAGGCTGGCCCACAGAGATCCTCCTGCCTCTGACTCCCAAGTGCTGGGATTAAAGACGTGTCATGGCCACCACCACTTGGTGGCTGGCTCTTCTGTCTTAACTACTGATGCCTGTACCATGATAGCGCTTTGGCGTAAGGGGTGACAGAATCTACAGAAACCAAAGGAAAGCTGAATGTGACTGAGCTCCACCCTACCCAAACCCCTGCAAATCCTGGCCCACCTGCTCAGGTCACAGCTGGGCTAACAGACCCCAGTGAGCCAAAGATGGGGACAGGATTGGGGCTTTGTGTCATTAGGAAGGGACTTTGAGGAACAAAGATCAAATTCCAAGGCCAGCACCAGGGACACATGGGGAAGGAGAAAGCAGCATGAGGACCCCAGCTTCAGGTGTGAGCACCAAGGTTGTGGAAGCCAAGGTTCCACTGTGGCAAAGAACTCAGGACTCACCTTCATGACTGGCTGGGCAAAGTAGCGGGCACTCCAGTCGCAGAACCCAGTCTGTACCGTGGCACAAATGAAGCTTTTGTGTCCGGCAGCGTCATCTGCGTCATCTGTGGTCTTGGGAGTGTTTGAGAAAGAGCAGAATCAGGAGGAAATGCTTTGATCTCATTGTTCCTATACTGACTTTAGCTTTGAGACAGGGTCTCACTATGTAGAGCCCAATCTGGCTTGGAAGTCCTGATCTTCCTGCCTCAGGCTCCTGAGTGTGAGGACTGTATGGTTGTGCCAGTAACTCTGGTACTCCTCTACTTCTTACACTTGAAAGAATGTCTGACTTAAGACAAAGGCCACAGTGAACAATGCTGTGACAGATGACCATTCTGTGCTCTTCTCACTTATAGTACAGAACCAGTCGTCTTCCTACCCCAACATTCTGAGTGCTGGGATTCCAGGTGTGTGCTACTGCTCCAAGTTGTGGCTCCTTCTTCATTCCCTAAATGACACAGTGAGCCATGGCACCCTCTGCTGCTGAGAGACCCGGAATACCCTCTCTCCTGTGCGGTGGCTGACAGGATGTGGTTCTCTGTGGCTCTCGGAGGCAACAGCACACCGCTCTCTCCTGGACCACTTTTTCCAGCTCAGCTAAAGGCAGGGCTTGTGCCAGCTCGTGTGGAGTGACCGGTGCCCACGGAGAACATCAGACAGGCCACTCAGGACAAGGGTCACAGGGCAGTGGCCAGATCAAGTGAAGACAGAACGCCCTTCACCCACAAAGGGGAAAAACAAAGTAACTACACATGTGTATAATGACTCGTGCAGTGGCCCAGATGAGCCAACCTACAAGGAGGATAAGCTGTAGGAAGACCAGACCTGCAGAGAGGGGTGCTGGACCTGGTGCCGCTGTGTCTCAAAGGCAATAGCTGGCAATGGGCCACAGGGACAGAATGATCCCAAACTAAGGAATGTCAGGAAAGCAAAGTCCTTAGCACCCTGTCCTGACACTGAGTGCTTACAGGTCATGAGAGGCTGCAAAACAGCTCATGTCTTTGTACCTGATCAGGGCCTTTGTCAAACATCTTTCGTGTTCGAGGGAACTGGTGGGAGTGAGGAGTATACTGTGCCCCTGTGGGGCCTGTAGTACCCGGGCGGCTGGAGGGCAGGTCACGGCTGACAGTCTGCTTGGCCACGTCATTGGTCAGGCTACAGCTGCTGGTGCTAGATGCTGGCGGGGAGCCTCTGCATTTGCGAGAAGAGCAGACGGCATGCTTTACTGAGGGTCACAACACAGAGATGAGATCCCAGGCCCTCTCCCCCAGAGATGTTTCCCCCAGAAATGTGCAACCGCCTGGCCTGCCACTTGCTGAAGCTAAGTAGGACTGTCCTTGCTGGATGCTCCCTGGCAGGCACTGAGACGTATCCTTCACTAGACAGGAATGAACCAAGGCAGTGAGGAATAACATAATCCAGAACTGGTGCGCCCAGTTAGTCACACCATTTCCTGAGCAGAAACTGGTGTGGCAGTGTAGAACCAACCCCATTGCTCACCTACATAGAGAACTAGGTCCTTTGAAAAAATTCCAAAGGCCATAGGAATCAGACATCATTCAATGTTTCTTGTCATGCTGTGTGCAAATGAAGTGTTCTTGGGATAGGGAAGAAGTTTAGAAAGGGGCGCCATGTGCATGTGTGTTTAGGGAGAAAGGAAGGAGGAGGGAGAGAGGATGGAGAGGGGTGGAGAAGTGCTAAGAGAGGAGAAGGGAGAGGAAAGCAAGGACCTGGCAGTGATGTAGCACCTGGGACCTCACCAGAGTGGAGAGGGCTTGGCAAGCCACTTACCCCACTTGGTGGATGTGCATGCCCTTGTTGGTCGGGCTGGCTGGGGCCGACTGGGTGAGAGAGGATGTGTCGAGGATTCGCTGGGGCCGGGCATTCACTGTGGCCTACAAGAGCAAAGGAGGAATAACATGGGAGGTCAGAAGGTGATGATCTATCTGAAGCTAGGAGGCTTCAGATTCCTGTGAGATCCATGGCTGCTCCTGTGTAGCTTCAAATTGGAGAAAGCTTTTGTTTTCGTGGAGGAAAGCTCCCCAGGTGAGATACTCCCAAGGGCGACACCTAGGACAAGGTGCTGCTCTTTGAGTTCTCTAGATAGCATCGAGCATGGCCCACAAGGCTCAGAGTGGGGAGTAATCCTTGTGGAAAGCTCTAGGAGATAGACTGTGAGGTGCTCAAGGCTCCTCCCCTGTACCAAGGCCACCTGGGGTCAGTCCTTAGCACTCTCCTACCCTGCTGGCCTCTCATCTCAGAGTCATGAGGTGACCTAAGCAGGTGTACTGAGGGTCAGGAAGTGCTGTTGTCCAATTGGAGTGCTGGGTCACAAGACAGTCCAGAACTGTGGCTGCTGGGCAGTCACAAATGTCCTGCATTCCTCAAAGGGGTCTGTGAAAACCAAGGGGCTGGAGAGTTAGAATGACACACAGAGTTTCAGTTTCCTCAGGACAAACCACTTCTGATTTGCTGCAGGCCACAGAAATATGATGTAGGAATTCAGCTGACTATGACAAAGCTATATCTGGAAGAAGCCAATAGCCTTTCCAGAGGGTAAAGCCAAGACTTAAAGAGTCTTAGTGATATTGGCTTTTGAATATTAGCCGTTTCCTGCTAAGAATTTCTCGTGTGCTATTGTATTGTATTGTTGATCATTCATTGGGCACAATTTCCTCTATACAATTAAAGTATTTGGATAACATCCTCCAAGTGTGCTAACAACTGACACAGTCAAGACCCCTAATTTCAGGCCTTTCTGTAATTATCGTCATTAGCAACATCTGGCCAGTACTGTCTCTGGATGAAAGTATTTTATCTGAGATACCTCTCAAACATGCAAGCACAGACTGCAGATAAACAAGCATCCAGACCACCTGCTAGTCTCCTGAAAATAAGGTAACTATCCATACAGAGACAACCACCAAGGCCAGGCAGATGTTAGGTACAAAGTCTTGTTTCTCGTGCAAATTTTGAGCACAGAAATCCCTTCTTAGATATATTTAGCCAATTTAGCCCTCAGTTGATTCTATTTCTCATTATTCATTCCCTTTTGGGTTGTAAATGATAGCTGGCAATTACTGCTCTTTGGGTGGATCTTATCACTTCTCTGTTTAACCCTGAAAGAATTCAAGCCTGTGTGGCCCTGCCTTAGCCAGAGAATTGCTGCTTTGTGTGGGTAAATAACTGAAAACCTCAGAGACTTGGGGAGGAACTAGAAGAACAAGACCGAGGATGAGGAAGAGCTAGATGGGAGAATTAAGACAGAACTTAAAGAGAACAGCAGAGAAGTGTAGAGAGAAATTCAGCAAGAAAGGAGCTAAGAATGAGAGCAGAATAGAAGCTGTGTAGAGAGAGAACTGACTTAGGAGAATAAAGTGAATGGACTAAAGAGTTTCGTGTACGTAGATTTATTCAAGAATCCCTCAGATTAATTAATTCGCCACTGGCAGTGTCTCTTCTGGAATTCGGGAAAAGACGACAGAGGGGCTGGACCCCAATACTGACTTGGCGTAACTGTCTTACAGCCCTCATCACAGGGTTGGGTGCAGCTCGGTGACTGAGCACAGACTTAGCATGTGACAGGTGACAAAGAACATCACCCTCGTCACACTATGAGGATGGACACATTTATTTTCAGGACAGGCAATGACTAGGGAAAGGGGTGAGTTGGCAGAGTAGAGGTGAGTTGGCAGAGTAGGGGTGAGGCAGGGTAGAGGGAGGGTGGAGGCTAGGTCTGGCCTGCTGATGGGGCAGCTGGCTTCACCCAGAGTCTTGGGTGGCCACCCTGGACTTACAATCTAGGGCAGTGGTTCTCAATCTTCCTAATGCTGCAACCGTCTAATACAGTTCCTCACGTTGTGGTGACCCCCAGCCCTAACATCATTTCTTTTTTCTTTTTTTTCTGAGACAGGGTTTCTCTGTATAGCTTTGCACCTTTCCTGGAACTCACTCTGTAGCCCTCGAACTCACAGAGATCCGCCTGTCTCTGCCTCCCGAGTGCTGGGATTAAAGGTGTGCCCACCACCACCCGGCTCCTAACATTATTTCATTGCTACTTCATAACTATAATTTTGCTACTGTTATGAATTGTAATGTGAATATTTTGGGAGATAGAGGTTTGCCAAAGGGGTCATGACCCACAGGTTGAGAACTGCTGGTCTAGGCGAAGCCATGACCTGGGCTATTTTTTGTTTCTATGTTTCAGGGACAGGTTCAATACAGTCCTTTAAATGTAGCCCCGTGGGAGGGAAGATCCTAACAGGTTCTATGTACACCTCCCATAAACATGTGCAGGGTCTGAGCGTTGATGCAGGAAGCATGCCCCCAGCCTGAGGTGCAGCACTCAGGCCAGTGCTTTGGTTAGTGTTGGCATGAGAACCGACTGGGGGTCTGCTGACCACACTCACGTGCCAAGGTGGCTGCAGGTCTCCCTCTCAAAACTGAGCAGACTGAATGGCAGGAGGAATCCACTGGCTCTTCAGAGAGGTGGGACAGCTTCACAAAGGGCCAGGTGATGTTGTGACCCCTAGACCAGCATGTGCCAGGTTGTCCTCTAGGAGCTCGGGGGAGAAGGGGAGTCCCACAGAACCTTGATCTGGGAGAGCTCTGTTCTGGGGTCACTGGCCAGGCCCAACATTTCTAACCCATTCACTCACCGTCAGGGACAGTGTCCCTGTAATACAGCCATCAGACAGGAAGTGTTTATGCAGACAGTGCCCCTTCCCCAGACAACCCTTGGCTTTTTACCAGAGTAGCAAATGGAACTGGAACCAGTCTTTAAATGAAGCATCTCATTGTTAAACTAGAGTAATGCAGATGCTCCATGAACGTTTGCTTGGTATTCAAAGTTCCCAGGCTTCGATATCTCTTGCTCATATAATCCCTCCTCTCTCTCGCCGCCGATTAGACTCCTGGAGCTCCACCTGGGGTTTGGCCGTGAATCTTTGCATCTGCTTCCATCAGTCACTGGATGAGAGTTCTATCATGACAGTTAGGGTGTTTGGTCATCCGATCACCAGAGTAGGTCAGCTCAGGTACTCTCTTGACCATTGCCAGTAGTCTATAGTGGAGGTATCTTTGTGGATTTCTGGTGACCTCTCTAGCACTCTGCTTCTTCCTATTCCCATGGGGTCTTCATTTATCATTGTATCTCTTTCCTTGTTCTCCCACTCTGTTCCTAATCCAGCTAGGACCTCCTGCTCCACTAAGCTTTCTTTCCCCTGACCCTTGCCCTCCATTACCTCCCCCTCCCCCCCCAGTTTGCCCATGTAGATCTCATCCATTTCTCTGTCACTGGGCGATCCCTGTGTCTTTCTTAGTGTCCTCTTTACTAGGTAGCCTCCCTGGAGTTGTGAGTTGCAGTCTGGTTATCCTTTGCTTTACATCTAGTATCCACTTATGAGTGAGTACATACCATGTTTGTCTTTCTGAGTCTGGGTTACCTCACTCAGGATGATATTTTCTAGTCCCATTCATTTGCCTGCAAACCTCATGATTGGAAAAAGCACAGGGACAAATAGCCAAACTAGTAGAAACACATGAACTGTGAACCAATAGCTGAGGAGCCCCCATGGAACTAGACCAGGCCCTCTGGATAAGTGAGACAGTTGTTTAGCTTGAACTGCTTAAGGGGGTCCCCCAGGCAGTGACACTGGGACCTGTCCTTGGTATATGAGCTGGCTTTTTAGAACCTAGGGCTTATGCTGAGACACTTTGCACAGTTTTGGTGCAGGGAGGAGGGGAATGGACCTGTCTCAACTGAATGTACCAGGCTGGGCTGACTACCCAGGGGAGACCTTGCCTTGGAGGAGGTGGGAATGGGGGGTGGATTGGGGGAGAAGGCTGGGGGGTGGGAGGAGGGAGGACAGGGGAATCTGTGGCTGATATGTAAAATCAAATTAATTATAAAATAAAAATATTTATAAAAAAATTAAAATAAAAGTTCCCAGGCAACTCTACAGCATCCCTTCCCTGTTCCCTAGCCTAATAGTCACATGATTCCTTAAGTCTACAAGGGAAAAGAATTTAAGCGTAGACTCTGACTTTAAAATGTGCCTTCTCAGAACATCTAGAGAAACAGCAGGAGGTGATGGGGACAGAGGCTTTAGGTGGGTTTCTGAGAACCCCACGGGGTTCTCTCCACCCAGAACATAGGAATGGGTGCTACAGGAGACGGAAAGAGAGCTAGGAGCCCATTGTTTCCAGGTTGGCCTGCTGCAGTAGCCTGCCTCTATTCATGGCTGCTGCAACAAGACTCATTTTGTCATGTTCAGAACCCTGCAAGAAGAGAGAGGCCTGCAGGGCTGGGTCAGGGCTGTGTGCTGGTGACGTCTGGTGGCAGGCTCAGATGAGACTTTCTTTGGCTGCATCACTGTAGTTTGCTCATGCTTCCTCAGCACTGGCCATGG
>CABHPP010038161.1:0-11971 GCA_902168425.1 Peromyscus attwateri | reverse complement strand
TCCTGCTGGAATCATTGCTGTGGGGCCACATCCTCCTTTTGGAGACTTCAGACTTAAATATTAGGTCATATTTAAATTTTTCCAGGTAGTTCTCTCTTCTTCTTTGGGTGCTTATTTGTCCAAAGGGCTTTAAATTCCTCAAGATGGTTCTTTTATTTTCCTGGAAAGAGAAAAACAAAACTCTGCCTAAACACTAACATGGGGAGTTCCCTTTTTGCAAGTTATAGCTGATCAAATGAAAAGCATTTGTTAGTCATATAAATTAGTTTAGATTGAACGGTCATACTGTTTGATGAACTATCATCTCTGCTAATTAAGAGGACTCTCTTGTTCAAATCTAATCTTTATTAATTATTAGTTAGAGACTGACCCAGGACAGTCTGACTTAAGATTGTTATGTTATGTATTTCTGCTTGGAGTTTGGAGTCTGGCAAAACCAGACGCCCTTGGCCAAACTGCACGTCCTGCAGAGGCAGAACGACCTTGGTCTAACTAAGAAGTATACTTTTTAGATATAGCCTTGAACAGTAATCAGCCAGCTGCAGAGCCTGGGAACCAAAGAGACTTCACCTCCCCCCACCCTGATCACTCTGACTTCTCCTGAAAACTTTCCACTCCCCTCTCTCAGCTCCCCCTCCCCGCTTAAAGTCCTCTATAAAAGTATTAACAGTTCACTTAATAAATGGAGCCTTGACACTAATCACATTTAAGACTATAGTTGAGCACATAAGATTCCTTCTTCTTAGATATTACCTGAATTTAGACTTTAGTTAATTCATTTCCCCATTGGCCACTACCCTTTGGGGTTGCAAATGATAATTAATGGTTATTGCCTCTCAATATGATTCTTATCACCCCTCCATTTGACCCTGGAAGCCTGGCTTTATATACCAGGACTTCCAGGGCACAAGGGACGGAGAAGAGAAAAGAGAATGGAAGAACTAGACGGGTAAGAACTTAAGAGGAACAAACTGAGATGGGGAAGAACTAGATTGAAGGGCTAGAAGAGAGGACTAGAGGAACGAGATGGAAGATGAGGAAGAACAAGATGAGGAAGAACGAGATGAGGAGATAGAAGGAGATGGGAGAGGAGATGATATGGGAAGGAACAAGATGGATGAGAACCTAGAAGGGGCAGAACTAGATGAAGGAATTAAGATAGAACCTAGAGGGGACCGCAAACAAGTGTAGAGAGAAATCAGGCTAGAAATGAGCTAAATATGAGAGCAGAATATAAGCTTGTAACTGACACAGAATAATAAAGTATGTGGACTAAGGAGTTTCGTGTACATAGATTCATTTCTTCCCATCAAAGATTAATTATCGGCTGGTTGTAGATTCTTCCCGAACCCTGGGAGGGGACTATCGAGGGCCTGGACCTCCTAGTCCCCGATAATATAGTTCTATTACAAGTTGACCATGGGTTAAACATCTGTTTCACATATGGTGAATGCATGCCATATGACACTATCACTTCTTTGAGTCTCCTCAAATCTAACATTTTCACAAGAACCCATTCAGCCCTTATACAACCTTGGGGATATCTATCATTTGGCAGTTCCTGTGAGATTACTGGATAAATTAAGGTTGGTTGTTTGTAAACCTTAGGCTGTTCCTCTCTAACCTTATATGCAATGCTCACATTGGTTTTCCTTTAAATTCCTCTGCCTGAGTCTGAATATCTCTATTATCTGTTTTAATAAGTTTTTCTAAGGATTGTATCTTGGCACTCATATTAACCAACTTTTTTAGTGACAAAACATAAATCTTCAAACAAATAGTATTTATAATTGAAAATATGTAAATCCTCTCTAAACTAATTATCCTCCCATTTAATTGCTCCAATTTCATACTGTCCAGCATGTTATCATACAGAGTCTTAACTCCTTCTATTGTAATAGTGCTTCCATTTTTAATGTGCTAAAACCTCTCTCTTTCAACTAATTCCCCCTTTTGAGAATTCTCTATTGTCTCACCAAATCTGCCAATGATGATGGTAAGACATGAGGCTGGCTGCTTCTGTATAGACCAGGAGAAGCCTAAGATGTTTTCAAGGTAGCTACCTAGTGTGGTAGCAGCCTGAGGAGGGTGTCCAGGAAAAGACCACAACCCACAGGGAGAGAAGAACTCAAAGAGCCAGCCATGTGCATGGAAGAATGTGCAAAAGTGTCTAACTCCTGCAGGTTTTGGGGTTTGCTGCAGATAGGCTGCAGCAGAAAAATCCCAACTCACTCAGAGGCTTGAGGAAAAGCAAAAAAAAAAAAAAAAAAAAAAACCCTTAGCCTCCAGGGTAGTGACTCTGGCTGGGTATAGCTCTGGCCTGTCCTGGCAGCTGCAAAGTCACAGGCAATTGCTTTTTTGTGAATTCATGCTTCATAAGTTAGAGCCAGATGTATACCCAATCATAATGGGTATACAATAAGAACCTGAAGCCAGATATCTGAGTAAATGCTGAAAGATCAGAGACAAAGGAACAAGCCACACCCACCTCTTATCTCACCAAGTTCTCAGCAAATAGGTGGGGGACACGTGTCTCTACCCTGACTTATCACTTCCTGTTTCCTCCAAACAAGTGCTGGGATTAAAGATGTGTGCCCATTGTCTGGACTCTGTGGTTAACTAGTGACTAGCTCTACACTCTGATCTTCAGACAAGCTTTTTTTTTGTTAGAGCACAAACAAAATATCACCACAATTAGGGGTTCATGAAACTATGGCCTCTCACACAAGGGTTCACAGCCCTAAATTAGACAGCAGAATTACCATAGGTTCTAATCAGTCCTATGAGTCAAATAATTTATAATAATTATTGGATGTTTGCTAAGATTAAAATTAAGTGTAATAAAATATTCAGAACAATAGCTCTACAATTTTCTTCACATAAGAACTAGTATATGTAGAGCTTACAAAGGGGAGATAAAATCCCTGCCAGTTATTTTGGAATCCAGAGAACAGTAATATTTTGCTTGTTCCCCCTTGGGAAGAATAAATGCAAAAGAATAAAAGGAGAGAGGAAGGAGAGAGACAGAGACAGACAGACAGAGACAGAGACACACAAAGAGAAAGACAAAGACAGAGACAGGAAAAAACTGAGTAATAGGTAGGGGAGGAAGTGAGTTTTCTACTGGAGACATCTTGTTATCTCTCAGATGGGTGGTGGTCCTAGTGGTCTTTGCAGCTGATCCAAATCGAGGATAGCCGCATCCATTCAGGGCTCACCCTCCAAAGCCATCTGAGTGGAATCAAATTATCTAGCTATACCTGTCTTGATTATATCTTCAGGATACCCAAATCCCTGAAAACATAACTCTTGGTAGGTTGATGCAGGAATATGCCAAGTTGGAGGGTATTTAGGCCATCCTTGTTTCAAATCAACAGACTGACTGATAAACAGATAGAATACACACACAAAAGTGATACATCTCACAGTACCAGAATGGGAAACATGTACTCTACAAAATTGAAAAATCTAAAGAAATGGACAATTTTCTTGATAGGGACCACATACCAAATTTAAATCAAGAACAGATAAACAATTTAAGTAGACCTATTACCCCTAAGGAAATAGAAGCAGTGATTAAAAGCTCCCAACTAAAGTAAAAACCCAGGGCCAGATGGTTTCATCTCAGAATTCTATCAGAATTTCACATAAGAACATGTACTGATATATCTCAAAATTTTACACACAATAAAAACAGAAGGAATATTCAATAAAAAACTTGCAAACTCAATCCAAGAGCACATAAAAATTCATCCACCATGACCAACTTGGCTTCATCCCATAGATGCAGGAATGGATCAATATACAAAAATCTGTCAATGTAATCCACCATATGAATAAACTGAAAGAAAAAACCACATTATCATCTTATTAGATGCTGAAGAAGCCTTTGACAAAATTGAATACCCCTTTATGACAAAGGTCTTGTAGAGATCAGGGGTACAATGAACATGCTTAAACAAAATAAAAACAATGTAAACTAGTATAAAGCAACCTGACAGCCAACATCAAATTAAATGGAGAGAAACTAAAATTGATTCACTAAAATCAGGAAAAAGAAAGTCTGTCCACTTTATCCATATCTCTTCTATATAGTACTCAAAATTCTAGATAGAGCAATAAGAGAAGAAAAGGAGAACAAGGGGATACTAAATGGAGAGGAAGAAGTCAAACTTTCACTATTTGCAGATGATATGATAGTATATATAAGTGACCCAAAAATTCTACCAGGGTACTCTTACAGCTGATAAACACCTTCAGTAATGTGGTGGGATACAAGATTAACTAAAAAATTCAATATAATATGACAAATGGGGTGAGAAAAAAAATCTAAGAAATATCACCCTTTACAATAGCCACAAATAGTATAAAATACCTTGGAGTAACTCTAAACAAACAAGTGAAAGACTTGCATGAATACAACTTTAAGTCTTTAAAGAAAGAAACTGAAGAAGATAGAAACTGGAAAGCTCTCCCATGCTTATGGATAGGTAGGATTGACATAGTAAAAATGGCAATATTACCCAAAAAAGTAAATTCCAGAGGCATCACCACCCCTGACTTCACGCTCTACTATAGAGCTATAGTAACAAAAACAGCTTGGTATTGGCATTAAAAGAGACATGTGGATCAATGGAATCAAATTGAAGACCCAGACCTAATTCCACACCACTATGAACTTATGACTTTTGAAAAAAAAAGCCAAAATTAGACAATGGGAAAAACCATCTTCAATAAATGGTTCTGGCATAACTGGATGTCAATATGTAGAAGACTGCAAATTGAAAAATATCTATCACCCTGCACAAAACTGAAATCCAAATGGGTCAAAGACCTCAACATAAATCAGTTACACTGAACCTGATAGAAAAGAAAGTAAGAAGTAGCCTTGAACACATTGGCACAGGAGACCTCTTCCTGTACTTAACACCAGTAGCATGGACATTGAGATCAATAATTAACAAAAGGGACCTCCTGAAACTGGAAAGTACTTGTAAGGCAAATGACATGGTCAATGGGAATAAATGGAAGCCTACAGAATGGGGAAAGATCTTCACCAACACATCATCTGACAGAGGGCTGATCTCCAAAATATATAAAAAACTCAAGCAAATAGACATCAAAATACTAAGTAATCTGATTAAAATATGGGATACAAATCTAAACAGAGAATTGTCAACAGAAGAATCTCAAATGGCCAAAAGAAATTTAAGGAGTTGCTCAACATCCTTAGTCATCAGGTAAATGCAAATCAAAATGACTCTGAGATACCATCTTACAACTGTTAGAATGGCTAAGATAGAAAACACTGATGATAGCTCATGTTGGAGAGAATGTGAAGTAAGGGGAACACTCCTCCATTGGTGGGAGCGAAAACTTGTACAGCCACTTTGGAAACCAATATAGAAGTTCTCAGAAAAATGGGAATCAATCTTTCTCAAGACCCAGTTATACCATTCTTGGGTATATGTCCAAAGGATGGTCAATGATACCACAAGGACACTTGTTCAACTGCATTCATAGTAGCATTGTTCATGATAGCCAGAACCTGGAAACATCCTAGATTCCCTTCAACCAAAGAATGGATAAAGAAAATGTGGTACATTTAAATACAATGATATCATGAAATTTGCAGGCAAATAGATGGAACTAGAAAAAAATCCTTCTGAGTGAGGTATCCCAGATCCAGAAAGATAAAAATGTACATATTAACTGATAAGTAAATATTAGGAGTATAGGATAAGGAACCTACAATCTACAGCCCCAGAGAGACTAGATAACAAGGAGGGCCCAAAGAGGGATGCTTGGATATCCCTGGGAAGGCAAAGCAGCAGAGATCTCCTGGGTAAACTGGGGGGGGGATGGGAGGGAGGAATGGAGAGACTGGAATTTGAAGGAGTGAGTTTGGTGGGCTACGTGCTGGAGGCAAGGAGGCAGGACAGAGGGGGAGTGTAATGAAAGAGATATCATAATGGGGGCGAATTTGGGGGTTACAGAGAAACCTGGCACCAGGGACATCCCAAAGAATTCACAAGGGTAATCTTTTTTTTTTTTTTTTTCGAGACAGGGTTTCTCTGTGTAGCTTTGTGCCTTTCCTGGAACTCACTTGGTAGCCCAGGCTGGCCTCGAACTCACAGAGATCCGCCTGTCTCTGCCTCCCAAGTGCTGGGATTAAAGGCGTGCGCCACCACCGCCCGGCTCACAAGGGTAATCTATGTTAGACTCCTAGAAGTAGTGGAGAGAGTGCCTGACCTGGCCATCTACTATTAATTGTCATCAGAGACACTCTATCCAGTAACTGATGGAGGCAGATTTGTGATCCACAGCCAAACACTGGGTTGAGATCCAGGAAATTTGCTGAAGAAAGTGAGGAGGAATTGTTGGAGCCAGAGAGGTCATGACTGGGGAACCCACAGAGACAGCTGACCTGACTGGTGTGAGCTCATGGACTGTGGTCCACCAATTAGGGAACTTCCATTGGACAGACCTAGGCCCACTGCATATGTGTGATAGTTGTGAAGCTCACGCTTTTTATGGAACCTAGCAGTGAGATCAAGACCTGTGCCTGGTGCTTATCTGTATTTTGGGAATTCATTCCTCATGTTGGATTACCTTGCTGAGCTTTGATGAAAGGGGAGGAGCTTGGTCCTGCCTCAACTTGATGCGCCATGTTTTGTTCAAACCAGTGGGAAGGACGCCAATTTATTAATGGGTATGGAGGAGGAGTGGAAGTCAGGGCTAGATGAAAAGACATGGGGGACTAGGAGAAGAGAAGGAGGGCAAACTGTGGTTGGTAGGAAAAATAAATTTAAAAAGTTATACCAATAGAATAGAATAGAATAGAATAGAATAGAATAGAATAGAATAGAATAGAATAGAATAAAATAAAATAAAATGATGTGGCTTCTTATTCCTTTGGTCATCATAGGTTTGTATGGAGCAGATCCCACTTCTCTCTACTTGCATTGAACAAACTAATGTCTGAGTTATAAAAATAATTTTTTTCTGTTAGATCTTTCAAATTTAAAACAGTTTTAGAGAAGATAGCCTACTGTGATATGTACTTATTACTAGTAAGTAAATGGATGGGTTGACCACTGATTTCTTATTTGATTTGGGTTATTGAAAACTTCTATTTATGGAAAACAAAGTCCAGAAATGAGCCCCTAGTTGTTAGTATATATTCACTCTTAATTTTAAGACCTGAATAAGCTTCAATATTTTGCCCAAAGTCCGTGATAAGTACTTTACTACAACAAAAACTCAAGTTCTGTGCATGTTTTCCCCATATCGATAACCACAGCTAAATGATATTGTCCCCAAATGATAAATGGAAAACTTGAGTCTCAGAAAATTACCCAGGAGCATACACCTAGAAACATCACACCTGGGAATCTAGCTTATATGCTCAACACTTAGATAGTACTGGGTTGTACTGTTTTTGCTCTATCATTGTCATGATCTGCCATGTGCAGGAAGAAGTTTCTGTCCCACCAGCCAACTCCCTAACAACCAAATGGAGACTTACTAATTATGAAACCTCAGCAGACAGCTTAAGTTTGTTTCTAACTAGTTCTTACAGCTTAAATTTACCCATATTTTTAATCCACATTCTTTTAAGTGGCTTGGTTTCCCTTGTTCTCTACTCCCTATACTGCTTTCTCTCTGTCTAGATGGTGACTCTGCCCTTCTTCCCAGTGTTCTCCCAGTCTAGGTCTCCTGCCTACACTATTCCTGCCTAGCAGCTATTGGACAGTTTGCTCTTTATTAAACCAATGAGAGTAACTTATCTTCAGAGTGTACAAAAGATTATTTCACAGCAGTGATGCATATGTTGGGATCATTTATCAACATCTCTTCATTCAATGGCACATTGGAAATTAAGTACTTCCTAAGGCTTAGATGTCTGGTTCTAAGAGATGTATTAGTTGACTGATCCTCAAATCAGTATAATATAGGACAAGAAGAAAATCTGTTGAATTGCTCAGCTTTTTTTTTATTTAACAAATACATTTTATCATATATCAAAACCAAGAAAATGCAAAAGAGAATATATGGGGTAGTATCTTAGTTATTTTTTTTCTCAAAAATAAGCTATAGTCATTTGGGAAGTGGGACTATCAACTGAGAAGATGCATCCACACAAATTGCTTGGAGGAAATCTGTTGGGAATTTTCTTGTTTCAAGTTGATGTGGGAAGGCCTAGACCTCTGTGGGTAGTTCCATTTCTTGACAGGTCATCATAAATTGCAGAGTAATGCAGGCTGACTAAGTCATGAAGAACATTCAACTATGTAGTGAATCTTCTTTGCATCTACTTCAGTTCTTTGATCCATGTTCCTGCCTCAGCTTCCCTGAAGGGATTTTGACCTGGGATATTTAAAATATGTAAGCCAAAGAAAACCCTTTATACCAATTAGCTTTAGGTCATGGGGTTTTAACACAGCAATAAAAACCATATTAAGATTAGTAGTGTATAGGAAGGTTGTGTCAATCTTTCTGGTAAAACATGAGCAAACATGTCTTGATTTTAGAAGATAGTGCACCAATGACAGATCCAACAAATGATCCAGACAGGTCTATTTTATTGAACTAATAAGGTTATTATGATTGCTTACAGGATTGTGGTGTTATTGGTGTGGGGTCATTCAGAGATTCACCTCTCTGATCATTAATATATTTTAAGAAAGCAAAGGCTTTTATTCACATATTGACACCAGATATATACCTGGGACTTGGGGTTCCCAAAGGCAGCCCCCAGACACCTCAATCAGGGGATCTGAAAGGCAGAGTACCTAACATTACACTCTATCTTCAGGCAAACAGAAAGTCATCTAATACACAGAAAGCTTTAATTTACAGAAACATGCAAAGAAGTTTTGTTAAAGTTGTGCAAGACTAGGCAATTACAAAAATTAAACCTTAGCAGGCTTTAACATTTCAAGTCTAATTTCACTTTATAGTTGGATTTCTGTCCAAAGGAAAAGTGAGAACCATAACATTTTAAGTATAGGAAATCCACATTCAGATCCATATCAGAATAATGACAGATTGCGCCAAAGTTAGAGACTTCTATCCTATGATTTCAGCAATTGTTTCATTGCATCTATTCATTTTTGCTTCCAAAAGGGCTGTGGTCTTTACAGAAGAATTCCTGAGATCATTCTTTAGGAACTCATAGGCCACTAACAATCTTTGATCTCAGCTTATCATTTCATAACTCCCATGCACACACTGATATCTGGGGAGAATTCCTTCGGCTGCTATGAGCTGGTCCTGATAAATTGCTGTTTGAAGATCCACTGATCAAATTCTGTGTATGTCTCATTCTGCATTTATTTTCCTTCAGGGTCCTAGAAAGAGGTAAAAGTTGAGAGCTTTTGTATGCACATATTCTTGTGGAGTATGAGGGGATGTAGGACTCACCCTTCATGGAAAAGGATGAGTTCATGAGGACCTATCTCTTCCAAATTCTTTTCACTTCAGACCCTTGGTCATTGATGCTGCATTTTTAGAGGAGAGGAGTAATGAATAACACCTAAGAAAGCACTTCTGAATGCTCATTTCAAATACCAATGTATTGAGAGATATGGTCAAACCCAAGGTTTCTCTTCTCTCTCACAGCAGAGTCAGATGTTCTGCATCTTTATGTTCAAGCCACATCTCATTCTTGCTCTATGCTATTAGTTCTCTCTTTAGTGATCTCTCTTTCATAAAACCTTCTTCTAGATATTGTCTGCTTTGAATGTGAATATACAGTGAAGAATTAGTCACTGGTCTGAGAGCTGAGGGAAAGAACAAGGGCTCAGCTGTTCTCTCTGTAAAGCCCCACATCAGTGTCCCAGTCCTAGGCCAAGTAAATGAAGACCACACACCTGTATTCCTCCAGTTTCAGTTTCTCATGCTACTCAGATGACACTCACTGTCTTCTTCTTGATATCCATTCCTTTTTGTGCAGCACTGAGAATGGATGAGGAAAATGAGGAAGAAAACCATCATGTAGAATGACAGCATAATCAGAATATACAGGAGCCCATGATTATCTGATGGAACATATGAATGCAATAAATAAGATGACAGTCTTAGGATCCCAGTAACAGATTGCCTAACATTTATTGATAGATGGATAATTAATGGATTATTAATCTTTAGGACAAGATTCTTGATGAAGAACCTATTTTTCTCTTTCTGCTAAATGCACACAGTACTAAACTGGCTCCTAATGACTTTCCTTTGGATCCCTATATTAATGCATCTCTCAACCCTCAGCAGGGAAGTATATATTTGCAATATGTGGTGATCAATATAGGTTCCCACAACTTGCCAAAGTGAAGATAATAAAAGACTGTGGAATGCTTGACTCTAAATGGGACATTTACATGACCTCTACTTCTACAAAGGCTCAGTGTTAATTGTGAAAATGATGGACCAAAAATGGCTGAATGAGGTTTATGATAACAAAAAAGAAATAGTATCTCCTGGACAAAAGAGGGCAGTTGCATATATGAACGCAAAAGCAGATATGACAGCATGTACAAGATCAGTACATGTGCAAGCTAGACCAAATCCTAGCATGCATTGAGGCTGTGGATATGAAGTCCCACCCTTAGTCAGGGGGCTATAGGCAAATGATAGCTGTTGAGAGAATCAGTTTCAAGAGAGTTTTGACAAATAATTTGACCATGCTCTAGTGAGAGGCCACAGATTCACGAATATATGGGCATCACAAATTGAACTTCATGGATAAAGAAGATAACAGCATTGTGTGGGTAGGTCTAGGTTGATTTGAGTAAGGGGGTGTATATGATTAAAACACATTGTTTGAAATTCTCAAAAACTAATACAAATTAAATAATAAGAAATAAGCATCTATAGAAATGATCCCTGAAAGTACAGTGTTTGGAAGGGAGTCAAATTTCCCCTTCTGTTCACTTACAGGGGTTTCAGGTGAAGAAATTAGGGATCAAGAGTCCCCATGGATCCCATGCTGCCCATGAATAACTTCTGATATGCAGAATTTTAGAATCAGAGAAGAGAAGTGACTAGGCAAAGACTACAGAGCTGTGAGGCAGCTGACACAGCACCTGTCCCCAAGAGATTTGTTTACCTACAGTTCTAAATGAAGAAGAGGAATAATTTACTCACTAGTTTTGGAGTTTGGTTCTGTGCACGAGGAGTCATTTCTGGATGAGTTTACTATGTAATGGGAACAGGAGAGAGAGAGAGAGAGAGAGAGAGAGAGAGAGAGAGAGAGAGAGGTGGTCAATGATGCTATCTGTCTTCCTCTTATGGAAAGTCCTTTCAGGTTGGTCAGTGACCAGCACCCACTTCACCCTTAGTTCTGAGTGTCAGTGTTATAGGATGCCTTTATACGGTTTGCTTAGAGGATGGCACTCTGACTTTGGATTTCAATGTGTGATGAGACAATAGGAATACTGTGGAGAGATCTGTGTGATTGAGATGTCAGGGAGCTGCACCATCTCTGCTCTGCCCAGCTCATCCCAACTTCATCCATTATGAGTCTTTCCTGACCACTTTCTATATCTGTATGTACATAAGATATCGTGGTGTGTCTGTCAAAGCAAGGTCAGGATTGTTTGGTATGTTTCCTGTCTGTTATTATGTAATCTGATACCCTTGCTCAAACTTCATCTGTTGTTTTTTTTTTTGGTTTTTCGAGACAGGGTTTCTCTGTGTAGCTTTGCGCCTTTCCTGGAACTCACTCTGTAGCCCAGGCTTGCCTCGAACTCACAGAGATCTGCCTGCCTCTGCCTCCTGAGTGCTGGGATTAAAGGCGTGCGCCACCACCGCCCGGCCCATCTGTTGTTTTTTAAAAAGAGTTTTAATCGATATATAATTATATCCCAGCACTTCCCAGGTATCTTTCCTCCAAGCTTCTCATATTCTTTGATTATTACTTTTGTATGTATTATTTTCCACATGCTAACCTAACAAATTACCACTAATGTGA
>CABHPP010038159.1:0-20313 GCA_902168425.1 Peromyscus attwateri | reverse complement strand
TTTAGTCCATTTCTTTAATCCTCTCTCAGTCTCTAGCTTTACAGTTATATACCCAAACAATCGCAATCCTCGCCTTCCAGCCAGGTCACCAGGCCTGAATTCCTGCAAGGTCATAAAGGCAGGTAAGAATTTTCCTCAGGCAGTGACCCTCAGGCTTTCTTTTACAATGCAATATGGGAGTGGTAATAGAGGAGGTCAACTGAGTGCTGAAGACTGGTCAGTATATCAAAAAGGAGATCTATGTGCTCAGTCTACATTCCTATAAGTGGTTAGGCAAGAAGTTGGGGGTCTATTAGTAAGGTTGTATAAGAAAGGAGGGTCTCACTCAAAATTGCATGAGAAATAAAACTATCTGCCTGACCTAGGAGACAGATGTTGTTTCATTTGGCCGACGATGCCTAAGTCTGTTCTTAGAGAGTACAGAGACATCTCTAATAACATACTTTCATCCCTCATGGAATGGTCCTGGCCAGATTTTGCTAATGACAATAATTACAGGGAGGCTTGAACTGGTGTTCTGGATGTACATAGCTGTCAGCACAGAAGGTTATCTAAATACTCCTTTAGTAGAGGGGAAATGGTGCCCAATAAATGATGGAAAAGCTACAATAACACACAAGAAACTTATAGCAGAAAATGGCTGATAATCAAAAGCCAAATATCGTCAAGACTCCTTGAGCCTCAGCTTGACCCCTGGAAGGCCCTTGGCTTCTTCCAGGTATTAGCTTTGTTACAATCAGCTGAAATCTTACTTTATATGTTTTTGTGGCTTTTAGCAAATTATGAGCACCAAATATAAAGCTAAAATTTTGTTCCTAGAGGAATTGCATATGTTCTTAAGAAAAGGGCAATGCATCTATAGGGGAGTGTTCAGCTGAGTGGAATCAAATTTAGGGCCATGAGGATACCATGTTTCTTCTTGGTCTGCATTCATGAATCCTCTGTTCTCATCCATATGAGCTGAAGGATCAGGTGCCCATAGTGTCTTCTCTGTTCTGAGTCCTTCTAGCATCATCAGTCTGCATCTTCCTCTGCTGTGGATCACTGTTTTCCAGGTTTTTATGACTCTTGTCCTTTCGAAGTTTGAATAGCTGTGATTTTACCCCAGTGACCTGTATAAGACTGATGCCATTATGGTTTGGAGGCTTCTGAGGTGACTCAACTCCACAGTGTCACTATATACAGTTAGAAGTTGGAGGGAGAAGCCCATTTGCAGTGATATAACCACTGAAAGGTTGCCCACATTACAAGACATAATGAAGCACTCTATTATCCCACCAACTGTGAAGGATAGGCATGTTGGTTGATCTCTGTTGTGTATCAGGTCTGGGTGTAGGTTCATGCAGGTCCATGGAAAGAAGTACAGAGGCACCTCAAGGATTCATTTTTATCCTTTTCCAGCTGCAGGGTGGATTTGCCTCTATGGACTGAACCACCCTTGGTGAGCAAAAGGTCCTATATTGTTTTACAAATCACACCTTTAGCAAGTCAACTCTATACACCAAAGTCTTTGACCTAAGCCCCCACCAGAGGGATAATGCCAAATGCAAATTCTCAGTAATAATACCACAGTTTTCTGGATTTTTGTTTCTAAGTTTGCATGGGCTGTGATCCCCTAGGAAAACTCTCAGATAATACTTCCAACAGAAGGTATGGAGAGAGGGGTAACAATCACAAAAGGCAGATCAAGGCCTGCTGCTGACACTCCAGTGTCAAATTGGCTACAGCTTGTTGGGATGTCTTCCTCCATTTCCCCTTTTCTATGTGCAATGATTAGCTATTTTGGAGTTTATGTAGATTTGCTGCAAATACAGCCTTTTCTCTGCTTTCTGTTTAATAATCTTATGTAAGTAAGTCAAAATTCATTTCAAAGCCAATAAGGTTACCACTGCTTGCACAAGAGTAAAACGTGCCAAAACAAACAAACAAAAAAGTCTATTAAAGTGATCCACAGTGTTAAATGAGGCTATAGTATCTGCAAGGCTTTCCACAACATTTGTTCCTGTCATATCAGGTAACTTTTTGTAAAATTTCCTTAATTTCTTGTTGTAAATGATAAATCATTTGAGAAGAATTAGGGTGACCCATCAAATGCATCTTAACCTTTTCCCAATAACACATGCTTTAAATCACATTTTGTAGCATAAATCTTAAAGAGTCTTATTAATAAAATCAAGCCTGGAACCAGGTATTAGGGTGAATGCTGGTAGATCAGAGAATTTTATCTCCTCCTTCAATATTTCTAACTGATCTTCCAACAATGTAACAATTTGTCTTAAATCAACGAATTCACTCTCACAATTTATCCTATTTTGTTCAATCAAAAGTTTTTTAGAGTGCTTATTCCAGTCTCTAACAAATTGAGTAGTTTGAATTTCTTGAAAAACCACCACTCCAGCTGTTGCTGCCATAGTGGTCAAGGCAATAATTCCCATAATAACTGCAGTAATCAGTCCAATCATCATACATGTTCTTTTTAATATTCTTGCAGCAAGGTTCTGTCCGAGGATCATCACAGGAGAGTCTTCCTATGGGCTGAACAACTTTACCAGTATAGAGATTGCTGGCCTTGCTCAAAGATAGTATAAACTTTAGATGTTAAGTTTAAAGACATACTAAAATTAATACAGGTATGAAGGGTAGAGCATTCACAAGTGATGCTGTAATTATTAGGGTGCCATTATATAGGCTACTTTGTAGCAAGTGAGATAATGGGAAACATGTCATAAAAGGATGGATTTGATTTAGTTTATAAGACAAAGTATATTTATCATTTTTAATGTTTAACTTTCCTTCCCATGCTTTAAGAAGGTGGAAGGCAATTGCCAATTCCCACAAATTAGCTTGAATTGAATTGCCAAATTGCAGGAGAGGACTTGACATCCCAACTCCATGCCATCAGACAGGTTCATTAACAGTAGCATTAATTTCTACAGTTCCATTCAAATTATACTGCTTCCATCTTATCTCTGAGTGAGAATAATTCCCTTGAGGGAAGCCATAAGGGCTCCAATCTATGACGTCTCCTTGGGAGACATTAATTAACACTCAAGATTTCTCACTCTTACATTGTTGCCAGTGTGTCCAGACAGATTCCTTACTGGTAATCTTCATCTCACAGAATGGTAGATTTATGGAACTAATAGCATTAACCTCCTGTCATGTGAAACCAAATGCATGAATCATATAAAATTTATTACGATAATCTTGGGTAGTATTGATTATGGACAGTCATACTTGAAAGGTTATTTTAGACATTGAATTCCATTTCCCATACAAATAGAAATCCCTTGTACATCTACAGTATAATTGTTAATTACTCTATCCTCCTCCATTGTCAAAGAAGGACCTTGGTTGTCATGTGGACCAGGTAGCCAAGAAGATTCATTAACAACCACATGACTACTCATATCTCCCCAACTTACTGCTAAGTTTACAGGAGGGTTAGGAATGAAGACCCAGTAATTATGATCCATCCTTTTACCTGCACCATCACCACCAAAAGCATAGCAAGAAATGAGTATACAGAATTTAGAGGCTTTTGAGTCATACAAAGCATTGTCTCCCCCTTGTCATGCTAATTCTTAAGCTGTCCCCAGGTGGGAGGATTTATTGTTTGCTCCAAAGGGCTCCAGTACTTGTCTTTCACCAAGGCATTTCTGCAGCCACAGCCTGTGGGCAATGTCTCTTACTCGTGCTGGATTTTTATCAATTTCAATGGGATCCACAAATATTTATCTCTTGTGTAGACATAAGCATAACCCAAACACCATCATCACACCTCCTCCATTTTGTCTGAAGATGTCTTGACATCCTTGTAGTGCACAGGTTGATTTAATTCAGAAGTTATTTTTCCTATGGTCCAATGACTTTCAGCAGGTATTGCCTCTGTTTCATTCACATTTAGAAAATTTAAGGTTAATAAGGCATTATGCAGTCTATCTTTGGGGGTCCTCATATCCCACTTCTGTTTAGCAAGTATCTCCTTTAGAGTGTGATTAGATCTTTCAATAGTTGCTTGTCCTGCAGTGACCCGTCCAGCAGGCCAGGTTATTCAAGGGTCTCGAGCAGGGACCATCTGAAAAACCAAGGGGGCGTGAAGGGAAGGAAGCCAAGCGCTTATAATAAATGACGGAGTCAGTCTGAGTCACGTCAAGGCTTCGTTTATTAATTGTATGCTGAGGCTTTGTAAGCAGAGCTCCAGGCGGATGAAGGGGAGCAGGGAAAGCAAGGAGAGAAGAATGGGAATTCCTGAGGGAGGGTTAGGGTGAGGTCGCTTTGGTCCCAGGCCCCTGCAGCTGGCTGATTAGCATCTGTTTTAGAAAGTTTATCTAATCTTAAATCCTGCATCGGGGTCATCAGTACCAGACCCCTATTGTTGGTTGATTAGCACATGTTTCAGGAGGTTTATCTAATCTTAAATCCTGGTGTCAGCCAGTACCAGGCCCCTGTTTTTGCAAGGCTTGATAAATCAAGGAAAGTGACACAGCTGCCCAGAGTTGGTCCCCAACACTGCAGTATTGTATGATATCCCTGTTATGTGTTTTATGTTGCAACACAAAAAAAAAATTTGTTTTATTTTACTGGAAACATAATCTGGGGAATTATCAGTTTTAGTTTGTTCCAGTATGCTCATTACAGCCATTGTTTCTAATAAATGTGAATTTATAGAATCAGCCTTTTCAGAACTTAATGCAGATGCCCATTGAAACCCTGATTATGTATCAATGATATGATGAACATATTTTATTTTTTCAAATTCTGCTAAATGAAATATATCCATTACATAAATTTCAGTCCTTTGTGTACCTTCAGGATTAGTTCCTGCAGGTAAAGAAACCTGGTTATAAAAAGAACATGTAGGGCAGTGTTTTAGCTTATTGCAAGTAATGGAAAATAACTTCTTTAAGCTTCTATTATTAACATGGTGTTACTTATGAAATTATGAGGCTTCTAACACATTTCCTATCAGTAATTGATCTATCTATCTCCTCATTTCCTTTTGCTAAAGGTTCAGGCAACCCAGTATGAGGTCTGATGCAGGTAATATAAAGTGAGTGATTCCTTTCATAAACTGTCTCTTGTAATTGTATAAATTATACATTTAATTATGAATAATCAGGAATAAGCACAGCAGTTTTTATATGCAATACAACACTTTCTGCATATTGAGAATCAGCAATTAAATTAAGAGATTCATTAATGTCTAATAAAACCATCATGATGGCATACAACTCTGATTTTTAAACTGAATCATAAAAAGCATTCCTGTTGTTCCCTGATTTATTGCAGCCATTCCTAATTTATTTGCATCAGTATAGGATGTAAGAGCCCCAGGAATTGGTACTCTTTCAACATGCAGGGAAGAATCCACTCATTTCTTTTTTTTAACTTGTACTTGCTTATTTTTTTGATAATTGTTGTTAATTTCTCCTAAGAAATTACTACAAACTCTCTGTTAGTCATCATTAATTGCCCACAACTGCACAATTTCAGCACTAGTATAGGGTATTACAATCTCAGCTGGGTCCATTCCTGACTACTGAAGACTTGTTGTTCCCTTTATGAATAATTCAGAGATTTTTTTTTGTATATAGGTATTTTTTACTCTGTTTATGGGCTAAAAATGTCCATTCTAAAATATTATCTCTCAGTTTGTTTATATGGTGTATTACATTGACAGATTTTCATATGGTGAACATCCTTGCATCCCAGGAATGAAGGCTACTTGCATAATAAATCCAGTAGAGGAATGCCTAGAAGGTAAAATTATGAAATTACCCCTATTTGTGAGATCTAATAAGAGCCACATAGGCATTTTCTATATTTTGATCTACTTTAGCTAATTCCCTTTCAGCCTCAGCTATTAATTGTCTTAGGCTGTTTAAATATGAGTCACTTTGCAAAATCTTAAACAAATTACTTAATTTTTGAGTACACAATCCAGTGGTAAAATGCAGTCAACTAATATCACCCGTTAATTTTTGAAAAATCATTAAGAGTGTGTAAGTAATCTCTCCTAACCTGTTCCTTTTGCAGCTGAATTCTCAGGTTACTAAATTTATAACCTAAATAAGTAAAACAATCCCCTCTTTGTGTTTTTCAGAAGATATTTGTAATCCCCAATAGGGTAAAAATTTCTGTACCACATTATACATTTCTTCTAAGGTATCTATCTGTATCAAAAGCAGCCAATAAAATATCATCCACATAATAATAAATAATAGATTGAGGAAATTGTTTACTTCCAGTGGTTGAATTATAAAATATTGACATACTTCAGGCAATTTAACATACCCTGAAGTAAGACATTTCAATAAAATTCCTTACTGGTTGAGCATTATTATAACTAGGAATTGTAAAAGCAAATTTTCTCTATACTGATCTTGTAAAGGAACAGTAAAGAAGGAGTCTTGTAGATCAATAAATATAATAGGCAAGTCTTTAGGTAATAAGGAAGGTAATAGAATTCCAGGCTGCAAAGGTCCCATAGGTTGATTTATCTTATTTATTGCTTTGTTACGTCAATTGACATTCTCTACTTTACAGATTTTATTTTTATAAGAAACACAAGAGAATTCCAAGGACTAGTTGTTTCCTCTAAGTGCTTAGCATCTAACTGGTGTTTCACTAATTGCTCAAGTGCCTGTAATTTTTCTTTAGTTAGTTTAGTTTCTTAGTTAGTCATTTTAAAGGTAGAGCAGTTGAGCTACTGGCATTGGCCCCTATTTCAAATTTGGATAGCCAATTCCTGTCCCATCCTGCTTTTGTACAATGTGCACAACCTGCGTCCTTTACTTACATTTCTTCCTGATGCTCTTTACAGGAATATATCCCACATTAAACATCAATTTATGAGCTGTTTCAGAAATAGTAGGAATATTAATTTCACCTCCCCATTGTTGTAATAAGTCTCTTCATCATATATTTATGTCTAGATCAGTCACATAAGACTTTCATATTCCTTCCTGTCCTTCTGGTCCTATGCATTGAACCCACTCTACACTCTGTTTTACTTCAGATAAAGTTTCAATAACTAAAAATTGAGTAGAGACTTTTCATAAAGCTCAGATTGTATCCTAGGATGCCTGAATTATAGATACATCAGGACCAGAATCCAATAATCCTTGAGGATAATGATTATTTGCTGCACAGTTACAGGGAACACCTGTGGGGGTGTTCTTATAACCTTAGGCAACCATTCCTTAACTCCATCATAAGTTTGTACCACACATACATAATTAAGTATTTCCCTTTTTTCCATCAGGAAAATTTCATTTTCTTTCCCCATTTCCTATAGGGAAAATTTTTCTTTTAATTCTTTCTTCTTTTCTTCTAAATACTGGGAAGATTTTTTTTATCTCTTTTCTTTACCTTTCCTCTACTGGGAAGTTTCGTTTTTCCTTTTTTATTCTTTGATTCAGATGCTCTTGTATCTCTAAACATGCAGTTATCCTTTCAGTCTTTCTTATTTCTGGTTCTGTTTCATCTGATGAAGGAGGAGGAGAGTCATCTCCACTGTCTTGTTTTCCTCTCTTTCACTGTCCTCTGAAACAGCCTTCCTATCATCCTGTGAAGGAACGTTCTCTTCATCTGACTGACAATTTCTACGCTGAATGTCTTCCTTTTTACTTTCTTGTTCTACTTTAGATACAGCTTTAAGTGATTCCTCACTCTGCAATAGCATCAGAACATTTGAAATTAAATTACATAAAGACCAAATTTTTAATGGTATTTCTCTCCTTTTTATAAGACATTTTCTACATAAGTTTATTTTATTATAAATAATTTGCCTAAATTCGTTTTTTTTAATTTAAGATTCTTTTTATTCATTTTACATACCAACTACAGATCCTCCTCTCATTCCTTCTCACTCTCTCCCTAGCCTTCCCCTATAATCCACTCCATTTGGCAAAGCCTGGTACATTCATTTGAGCCAGAAAGAAGCTCCTCCCCACCTGCATCAGCACTGAGAGAAGTATCCCACCATAGGTAATGGGCCCCTAAAAGCCAGCTCACATACCAGTGATAGATCCTAATCCCACTGCTAGGGGCACCTCAAAGAGACCAAGCTGCATAACTGTCTCCCATAAGCAGAGGGCCTAGTCCAGTCCCATACATGCTCCACAGCTTTGGAACTAAAGTTAATGAGTTCCACATGCTTGTTGCACTTCTCTCTGTAGATTTCCCTATCATGATCTTGTCTCCCCCTTCCTCATAAAATCACTGTGCCCTCTCTTCAGATGGTGTTTGGCTGTGGATCTCTGCATCTGCTTCCATCAGTGGTTGGATGAAGGCTCTGTGATGACAGTTAGGGTATTCACCAATCTGGTAACCTGGTTAGGCCAGTTGAGGCACCCCCTCCACTATTGCTAGTAGTCTAAACTGGGGTCATCCTTGTGGATTCCTGGGAATTTACCTAGCACCAGGTTTCTCCCTCACCCAATAATGTCTTCTTCTTTCAAGATATCTCTTTCATTCCTCTGCCACTCCATCCCTCCCCCAGCTCAACCATCACATTCCCTCACATTTTCATCCCCTGTCCCCTACCTCTATTGCATCCATTGCCCCAAGTTTACTCAGGATATTTCATCTATTTCCTCTTCCCAGAATGATCCCTGCCTCCCTCTCAGAGTCCTCCTTATTAGTTAGCATCTTTGGAACTGTTGGTTGTTGTCTGGTTATCTTTTGTTTTACTTCTAGTATCTGCTTATGAGTGAGTACATATAATGTTTGTCTTTTTAAATATGGGTTACCTCTCTCAGGTTGATATTTTCTAGTTCCATCCATTTACCTTCAAATTTCATGATGTCATTCTTTTTATAGCTGAGTAATACACCATTGTGTATATGTACCACATTTTCTTTTCTTTATCCATTCTGTGGTTGAGGAGCATCTAGGTTGTTCACAGGTTCTGGCTACTATGAATAATGTTGTTATGAAAATAGTTGAGCAAATGTTCTTCTGGTATGAATGAGTATGTCTTGGGTATATGCACAAGAGTGGTATCATTAAGTCTTGAGGTAAATTGATTCCCAATTTTGTGAAAAGTCACCGTCCTGATTTCCAAAGTAGCTGTACAAGTTTACACTCCCACTAGTAGTGTAGGAGTGTTCCCCTTGTTCCACATCCTCTCCAACATAAGCTGTATTCAGTGTTTTTTTTTTATCTTAGCCATACTGACACTTGTAAGATAGTATTTCAGAGTCCTTTTATTTTCATTTCCTTGAAGACTGAGGATGTTGAACAATTCCTTAAATGTCTTTCAGTCATTTGGGATTCTTTTGATGATAATTCTCTGTCTAGATATGTAGCCCATTTTTAATTGTATTGTTTGGTATTTTGATGTCTAGTTTTGTGAGTTCTTTATATATTTTGGAGATCATCCCTTTGTCAAATGTGTGGTTGGTGAAGTTCTTTGCCTATTCTGAAGGCTGTCATTTTGTCATATTTACTAAGTCCTTTGCCTTACAGAATCCTCTCAGGTTCAGGAGCTTCCATTTATTTATTTTTGCTCTCAGTGCCTGTGCCACTGGTATTATATTTAGGAAGTGAACCTCAAAACAATAATACTCAACTTCATATGGAAAAACAAAACAAAAAAAGCCAGGATAGCTCAAACAATCTTATACAATAAAGCAACTTCTGGAGGCATCACCATACCTGATGCATACCTGAGGCATCACCATAGCTTGATATTAACTCTTCTTTCTGACCAGCTCTCCTCAAAGTTGTCAACACTTGCTTCCATACCTTCAGTTATGATTGAACATGAAGAGTTGCCTGAAATTAATGGCCATGCTGGTTAATTAATAACAAAAGCTCTGTAAGCTGTTTTTCCTTCACTTTCACTCCATTTCTTTTTTTTAAGTTTATTTATTTTTTTTCCACAAAACAATTGCATTTTTAACATAGAACAATACATGAATCACCAGCATATATGCATACACAAAACTGCATCTTGAGCCAAGGTAAAAACAATAAATTTCTTCATTTAAACAGTTCCATTTTTAACCCAGTTCCAGCATACAGTTCCTAGGTCATTACTATAAACTCGAAATTGTCCCATTGCAATGAAATCTCTATTGTGCATTTCATTTCTTAAGTCTCAAAATTCAAATGATAAATACTGATACTAGCCTTCCAAATATGATAAATCCATAACCAAAATCTTTTTGTAGTTTTCTCATTAAGTTCAAGAAGTTCAAAAAAAAAGTAAATTCTGGTATCAGGCTTTCACTTCCAAATATGAAGAGACGTTTTACAACCAAAACTTTTTGCAGTTAATAATTTTAGTTCAAACAAGCATCTCTGCAACTTTTGTTCTCACAGACAGAGACCTTTCTAGGTACAGTAGTATTCTAAACCGCACTATTTTTGACGTTAGCTCAGGTTTTTCTGTATTGCATTGATTTTCCACAGATCTCAGCTGTGGGTTCCTTGTGCTGGTTCTGGCTTCTGGAGCTTTTGAAACCATTCAGACTGCCTATTATGCAGTCTACTCTGGCACTAACCTTCTGTGTCTCAGGTTCTTTCACCATATACATTAAGCATAAACTCACACTCAACATTTACACATTTTTACAAACTCACATATAACATACTAACATCTACTTATTTATACTCTTTAAGGAAACTATAGAACTACTTTAGCAGATATATTTCTTATTACTTCTTATATACTTCTTATATTCATTCCATCTTAATTCTTATTTAAACTTACATTTACAACTAGTATCTTTACTTCTTACAAGCTTATTACTATATATTTTAGGACTACCTTAGATTCTTCTTGCAAGCTTACATTTTTATAATCACTCCATTTCTTATTAACTGACATTTTAATAATTGCAATACTGTTGCTCCTGAGAAGGGAAGTTTCCCATGAACCCCTGCTAATCCTGGAGTCCTCTTACCCTAGAATGATTTCCTTCAGTCCTCAGAGATGTCTGGAATGCTTTGTCCTTCTTTAAGCTCCACATTGTGCATTAATATCTTGTATATTGAGTGAGGGTATAGGTTCAGGCAGATATGTGAAAAGTTGTACAGAGGCACATCAAGGATGAATGTTTATCCTTTTCTAGGTATAGGGTGGATTCACTTCTATGGACTGTACAACCATTGGTAAGTAAAGGATCCTTTATTGTTTTACAAATCACCCCTTTAGCAAGCCAATTCCATATACCAAAGTCTTTGTTTTAAGACCCCAAGAGGGATAATGCCAAATGCAAATTCTCAGTTTTACCATAGGGTTTTTTTGTTGTTGTTGTTACTAAGTTTGCATAGGCTTTGGTCCCCTAGGAAACCTCTCAGATAAAACTTCAAACAGAAGGTATGGAGACAGGGGTAATAATCACAAAAGGCAGATCAAGGCTAGATGTTAACACTCCAGTGTCAAACTGGGTATAGCTTGTGGGAATTCTTCCTTCAGGTTCATGAGTCTAAGGTCCATCTGTTCTACAGAGTGAGTTTAAGAACATCTAGAGGTAAAAAGTGAGACCCTGTCTCAAAAAAAAAAAACAAATTTGAAAATGTTTGCTCATATCCCTCTAAGGAATACTTATGAAACTCATTATTTTACCCACTTGATTTGGACAGAATCATGTCTTTGTCTCTGTCATTGATGTACCTTCTTGGGAAATAGTCATTCATATTCATGTATCCCCAAGAAAATTTCCCACAAATTACCCAAAGTATACTTAGGGATGGATAGGAAGCTGGTCATGATAAGGAACCTACAGCATTATGAGTGTCGTCTGGCAGAAATGATAGAGAACCAAGCAGAAACTCTGACAGGAAAAGATCAGCTCTGAGCCCCCTCAGCTGAAGGTGTTGATTCAGAAAGATACCAGGATTATTTCTAGTTAAGTCCTGGTCTTTGGTGAAGAGGACCATCCAAGCAAATGTAGATGGTTTATGGGAGATGCTCTGTAAGAAGATACCAAAATCAGATATAGGTTTGTAAACCAATCTCATAGGAAGCTGAGTGAGCAAGGGGAGGAGATTGAGACCTGCCTGAGTTTCAGGAAGCTTTGTGTCAGAAACCAAAACCAAAACCAAAGAAACCCACAGGAACAGAGACCACATGTTTTGGAGCCCCACCCTGCACTGCAGTGGGAAAACAAAAGCCACTTGCCTAGAAAGAGCAGTTCCTGTTTTTGCAAGGACTGCCTGTATAACACACTCTTGACAAGGGGACACCATACTGCACAGGCAATATACTTTGTGTCTGTTCTTTTGTCAAGAGGACAAACCATCTGCAAACTTCTGGCAACTGGAAGATGCTATGATCCCCACCCTCACAGTTCTGCTTTGTCTTGGTGAGAAGTGAAGTTGTGGAGAGAGAATTCTGTTCTGAGAAGTAGTCTACCTCACAGTTGAGCATCAGGGTGTCTCAGTAGCTCAGGATCGATCTGGAAGTGGAGGTCCTGCTCAGGTTCAAGTACATACACTCACAGGTAACTCTCTTGCAGGACTGAGTGTGGGCCCCAGGAACCCAGTGCTGGCAGGTGAGTGTCTTCCCAGCTTTTATGAAGTGTACATTCTCAGTGGGGATCAAAGGTCACCTCTGAAGAAAACAGACAGAGAAGAGATGTAGTGGACTGTTGCTGGTGTTGTCTGCAAGGTCCTGCGACTGAGAGCTTGGAATTAAACAGAATGTCTTCTGACCAAACTTCCATTTTTTTTGTTGTTGTTTGTTTTTGTTTTGTTTTGTTTTCAGGGGGCCTCTCTAAACCCATACTCAGAGCTGTGCCAAGTAATGTGGTAACCACTGGGGAGCAGGTAACTCTAATTTGTGAAGGCCCCTTAGATGCCCAGGAATACCATTTCTATAAAAAAGGAAACCCAGATATCCAGGTACCAACAGCTCATGAAGACACTGAAGAAAAGAACAAGATCATTATCTCATCCATTAAAAGTCATGATGCAGGTCAATACTGGTGTTATTATAAAAGCCCTGCTGGCACATCAGAACACAGTGACACCCTAGAGCTCGTGGTGACTGGTGAGTGTTTGTACAATACTCAGGAATTGTATCCCAAGACATGACTCTTAAAACGTCTGGTCTGAATGTATTTGCACTCATCAGCCTTTCAGGGGACAATGCAGACTGTATGAGCCCCTTTAATTTTCCATGTTTGTCTCTTCTAGGAGTCTCCATCAAACCCAGACTGATAGCCCTGAACAGCCCTGTTGCAACTGTAGGACAGTCTGTGAACCTCTCATGTACCTCCAATCAGAGCTACAACTGGTTCAGTTTAATGAAGAACAAGCAGAAGTTTTCCAGCTCCATGGGCTCACAGAATGTACATACTGGACTGTCTTCTGCCAGGTTCCAAGTGCGTCTCATGACCTCCAGCCAAAGATGGAGGCTCAGATGCTATGGCTATCACTCAAGCAACCCTCAAGTGTGGTCAGAAGGGAGTGACATCCTGGAGCTTCTAGTCTCAGGTGAGGAAATCCCAGCTCTCTGTTGAATGACACTGAAATGGGTTTGCCCTGGAGGCCCTAATGTGTGATAAATACAGGGAAAGACAGGTTCTTGAGCTCACTGATACAGCAAGCAGACTGTGGAAGTCAAGATACAGAAACCAATGAGGTTTTTCAGTTATGAGAATTGAACCTGGGAGGGTCAGGAGAAAGATGGATCCTCACATGGCTCCATGTGTCCTTCGGTTATTCAAGGGTCAAATCCAAGTTTTACTTGCCTTGTGCAACTGTTTAAAGTCCCACATACCTCTCACCTACTTCTTTTCAGGGACCCTCCAGAAACCCACCATCTGGGCTGAGCCAGGCTCTGTGATCACCTCAGGGAATCCTGTGACAATCTGGTGTCAGGGGACAATGGAAACGCAAATATATTTCCTGTATAAAGAAGGAAGCCCAGCACCCTGGGGCAGATTGAATGCACCAGTGCCTGATCACAGGGCCAAGTTTTTCATCCCATTCATGGGAGAAAATAATGCAGGGCGATAGAGACATGCCCAAGCCTTTAATACAAGTTCATTCCCTGGACTAATGTCTGGTTTTGGATGACTTCCAGTAATTCTTGCAACAAGAAGCTCCAAAGGTCTAACCTTCTTGGGAACCAGAATGCACATACATATACCCAAGAGGAAGACACACAAACATAGCATAATTAAAATAAAAACAAATATTTAAACTAACTTTTAATCATGAATGTTTTTCTAATATTATTCTGGGAACATGGGTTTTGAGGCATTTTAACGATTACAGAAATGTTCTCCATCATGAATTGGTCCATGTAACGGAAAGCAAGCATACAGTCTTGAGGTTGGAATAATCTATCATTTTAAGTCTGTGACATCATTTAAGAAGATTTGGAAAATGATACCCTGCTGGAAGAAATCAGATGTGAGGGTTGGCCTGAGTATTTACATCTGCACACCATTTCCAATTTTCACTTTTTTGCTTTATGCTCCAGGACAAGATTGTGAATTCTTAGCTGCCTGCTTTAGCTGCCATGTCTGACACTTGTTTCCATGCCACTTTTATGGGGTTCATGTATTGCTCTGGAACCAAGGATGAAATTAAACCCTTTTCTAAGATCACTTAGATATGATCTATTATCAAAGCAACAGAAAAGTCAATGGTACACATCTATGAAATTTTACACCAGAATTATTTCATGAATTTGAACAGAAGTATGAAATCTAAAAGGGTTACCTTATCATTTAAATTTTTAGGTCTTTTGTCCATATTAGTTGATAGGTGTAAACAAAATAAAAAGAGATAGTATAATGCTTGAACAGATTGACAGATTTTAGATTTTTTCCAAAATAATTAATCTTGTGTAATTGAATGCATGCATGTTGGCTGAAGATCATAACAATTCATATATATTCAGATTTCCTTTGGTATCAGTTTTTTTCACATCCTCAAAGTCTAATGTTATAATCAAAGACTTTATGAGATCAATTACACACTAAAAGTTTTACAGTTACAGGGTTGCTCTGTGTTTTGACTAGGCATTACCACATTGATTATATTCATAGGGTTTTTCTCTAATATGTGTTTTTATATACTTGAAGATGACTGGGCTGTGCAAGGGCTTTACCACACTGTTTACGTTCATAGGGTTTCTCTCAATTATGTGTTCTTTCATGAAATTGAAGAGCATTGTGATGAGCAAAGGCTTTACCACACTGATTACAATTTTATGGTTTCTCTCCAGTATGTGTTCTTTCATGTACTTGAAGAGTACTGTGATGAGCAAAAGCTTTACCACACTGATTACATTCATAGGGTTTCTCTCCTGTATGTGTTCTATCATGCAATTTAAGAGTACTGTGATGAGCAATAGTTTTACCGCATTGATTACATTGGTAGGGTTTCTCTCCTGCATGTTTTCTTTCATGCAATTGGAGATTATAGTGATGAGCAAAAGCTTTACCACACCTATTACATTCATAGGGTTTCTCTCCAGTATGTGTTCTTTCATGCCTTTGAAGAGTACCATGATGAGTAACGGCTTTACCACACTGATTACATTCATAGGGTTTTTCTCCCATGTGTGTTCTTTCATGCCCTTGAGGATTACTATGACAAGAAAAAGCTTTCCCACACTTATTACATTCATAGGGTTTCTCTCCAGTATGTGTTCTTTCATGTACTTGAAGATGACTGTGATAAGCAAAAGCTTTACCACACTGATTACATTCATAGGGTTTCTTTCCAATATGTGTTCTTTCATGCAATTGAAGAGTATTGTGACGAGCAATGTCTTTCCCACACTGATTACATTCATAGGGTTTCTCTCCAGTATGTGTTCTTTTATGTACTTGAAGATGAGTGGGGTGTGCAAAGGCTTTACCATATTGATTATATTCATAAGGTTGCTCTCCAGTATGTGTTCTTTTATACCTCAGAGTATGACTATCATGTACAAAGGCTTGACCACACTGAGTGTGTTCAGATGATTTCTCTGTAATATGACTTCTTTCATGCCTTCCATGTTTTTGAGAACTTTGACAATTTTCTTCAACTTCAAGATCTTCCCAATTGTAGCCTATAGCAGTGAGGTTCATATAGGTCTCCAGCATCACATCTTTGTAGAGATTCCTCTGTGAAGGATCCATCAATGCCCACTCTTCCTGAGTGATGTCGACATGCACATCATTATAGGTCACTACATTCTTGTCATGGTTTCCTAGGTCAGCCATGCTCTCTGCTCAACTCCCTGAAGCAGGGCTCACAGCACAGCACACAAAGCCAATAGCACCAGCTCCTCTTGAAAGCCAAGTCTGAAACCTATGGCCTCTTTTTATATCTTATAGTTGCTTATGTTTTAGATAATTCTTGTTAATTTCTCCTGATAAATTACTACAAGTTCTCTGCTAATTGCCATTAATTGTCCACAACAGCACAATTTCAGCATTAGTATAGGGTACTAAAATCACAGCTGGGTCTATTCCTGACAACTGAAGTCTCGCTGTTCCCTTTATGAAGAATTCAGAGATTTGTATCTATATAGGTTTTTTTCACTGTGTATGGGCTAAAAATATCCATTCTAAAATATTATCTTCCCTTTGCATAATAAGTCCAGTAGAGAAATGCATAGAAGATAAAATTACAAAAATACCCCTATTTGTGAGATCTAATCAGATCCACATAGGCATTTTCTATATTTTGTTCTACTTTAGCTAATTCCCTTTCAGCCTCAGCTGTTAACTGTATTAGGCTGTTTAAATATGAGTCACTCTGCAAAATTTGAAACAAATTACTTAATTTTTGAGTACACAATCCAGTGGTAAGATGCAGCCAATTAATATCACCCAATAATTTTTGAAAAATCATTAGGAGTATGTAACTGATCTCTCCTAATCTGTACCTTTTGCAGCTGAATTCTCTGGTTACTTAATTTGTAACCTGAATAGGTAAAAGAATCTCCTTTTTGTATTTTTTCAGGAGAAAAATTTAAACCCAAATAGGGTCAAAATTTCTGTACCATTTCTTCTAGGGTGCGTATCTTTATCAGAAGCCACCAATAAAATATCATCCATATATTGATAAATAATAGATCGAGGAAATTGTTTACATACTACTTACAGTGGTTGATTTACAAAATATTGATAAAACTTCAGGTAATTTAACATACCCTGAGGTAAGACATTCTAACAAAATTCCTTACTTGTTGAGAATTATTATAAATAGTAAATGTAAAAGCAAATTTTTCTCCCTACTGATCTTTAAAGGAATAGTAAAGAAGCAGTCTTGTAGATCAATCAATATACTAGGCCAGTCTTTAGGTAATAAAGAAGGTAATGGAATTCCAGGCTGCAATGTTCCCATAGGTCAAATTATCTCATTTATTGCTTTTTTTTTAGGTCAATTGACATTCTCCATTTTCCAGATTTTATTTTTATAAGAAACACAGGAGAATTACAAGGACTAGTTGTTTCCTCTAAGTGCTTAGCATCTAACTGGCGTTTCACTAGTTGTTCAAGTGCCTGTAATTTTTCTTTAGTTAAGGGTTCCTGCTCGATCCATACAGGCTTCTTAGCCATTTTTAAAGGTAAAACAGTTGGGCTACTGGCATTGGCCCATATTCCAAATTGGGACAGCCAATTCCTGTCCTATCTAGCTTTTGTACAACCTGCATAGACTGTGACCTTCCCTTAAATTTCTTCCTCATGCTCTTTCCAGGAATATATCCCACATTAAACATCAATTTATGAGCTGTTTCTGAAAATGTAGTAATATTAATTTCAGCTGCCCATTGTTGTAACAAGTCTCTTCCCCATAAATTCATGACTATATCAGTCATATAAGACTTTAATATCCCTTCCTGTGCTTCTGGTCCTATGCATTTAACTAACTCTACACTCTGTTTTACTTCAGATAAGGTTTCAATGCCTAAATTGAGTAGTGCCTTTTTGTAAAGCCCAAATGGTATCCCAGGATTCTTGTGATGTTATAGATACATCAGGACCAGAATCAAATAATCATTGAGGGTAATGATTATTTGCAAACATTTGCTTTATGGTTATTTGGAACACCTAAGGGGGGGTTCTTATAACCTTAGGCAACCATTCCTCAAATCCATCATAAGTTGGTACCATAGTTCCATAATTTTTCCCTTTTTTTCTAGCAGGAAAATTTCTTTTCTTTCCCCATTTCCTATAGGAAATTTTTTTCTTTTAATTCCTTCTTATTTCCTTCTTAATACTGGGAAGATTTTCTTTTTTTGGTTTTTCGAGACAGAGTTTCTCTGTGTAGCTTTGCGCCTTTCCTGGAACTCACTTGGTAGCCCAGGCTGGCCTCGAACTGACAGAGATCTGCCTGGAGTGCTGGGATTAAAGGCGTGCGCCACCACCGCCCAGCGGAAGATTTTTTTAATCTCCTTTCTTTACCTTTTCTCTAATGGGAAGTCTCTTTTTTCCTTTTTTTTGACTTTATTTATTTTTTAAGTTATACTCATGATATTCATTAATTACACTCATGATATTAATCACATTTGTGGTATTCATAGATTACATTCACAGTATTCATTCAATTATATAATATATATATATATTAATTTTAAATGCTGCATGTCATTTATTTAAGGGGGGAGGAGGTCTTAAATACAGGCTTGCAGCACAATGGGAGGACCCTGGAGGGCAGAAGTTCACTACTGATGTTTTACAATCTTGCTTCTAATCTGTTAACGCCCATTATTCAGGATACCAGGCAAGGAACTTCCCTTAAGCATTCAGGAGGGTGGAACCTGGCAGGGAATTAGCATAGGGAGAATATCAAGATCAAGGTTCGCAAGCAAGGCAACAGTTTCCCAAAATGGGGGCCAGGGGACCTTCAAGTCCCCCTTTTATTAAAAAAAATGAGCTTCTGACTTGGGATGCGTGGGACGTCAGCAGGTCACCTTACCCGTCATGGAGATGCCTGTCCAGGCCACACAGGTGCTCTGTCTTAGGTTGGTGAGTGCCCCCCAGGCATTACCCGTCTCTGAATACTCATTATCATACAGGCTCAATCGTGTGTGAGCTGCAGAGTTAACTGTTGCCAAAGATCTCAAAGTGGCACTGGGCTTGCAATCTGTGTGTTCGATACAGAGAAGACCAACAGAGGTCCTATCTCGCCCATAGCCAGTAGGCTAAAGGCAACTGAGACATTCCCTTCCTTAAGGAGCCATACTGTACATTGGTGTCCTTGTAAGCTAGTATCCCAAGAGCATCTGGAACTTGAGTTTATAAATTTATAATTTTCAAAGCCAATCGAGATGTATATAACTACCGAATTAAATTTATCATGCCCAATAGAATGAAAGATTAACTAACTGTGGTAGCTACTTTTGTTGCCAGGGTCTCCATTGTGCTAGCTATAGTAAGCAATTATGAAATGGTAATCCCAGAAAGAGTAGCAGTGGTGGGCACCTTTGCTATAACAGCAACAGTGGCAGCAGAAATTTCAAATTCGCTTCTGGATTGTGTGGACATCCACTGGCATGGATACAACTCCAGTGACATGTACTGCCAAGGCCCATTTTTCTTGATCTCAGCACGACTTTAGCTGGCAGCTCTTTTGGAGAATCCAATCTTATGGTTACGGTTCCTAGGCTTACATTAATGCTTGCCAAAGCTGGCGATGTTGGGCTCTCAATCTCCATTGACATCAGAAGGATAGATTTTTTTCATGAAGACCCATTAGGTCTCTGTCATGTTGGGCTTCAGCAGCAGCCATAGGGCGTGTTCAGTGCTCAGGAATCCAAAGAAGAACCTCATTGTCCTGAGGAAAGACATAAACAGAACCCCAGGGCCACACCAACACTAGATCGGGTCTCCTCCACGTGCTAGGAGAAAGATCCTTCCATCGCTCTAGAGGGTGATTTGCCACAGGAGCTCTCCAGTGCTTGTCTGCATCGGATATTCCAGCAGAATCCACTGATAAACTCCAGTAGAACCCACTGATAAAAAATTTAAAATAGTCTGATTGTTCTTTATTTTATATCTAGAATCCACTTATGAGTGAGTACATACCATGATTGTCTTTCTGGGATTGGGTTACCTCACTCAGGATGATATTTTCTAGTTACATCCGTTTGCCTGCAAATTTCATGCTTTCATTGTTTTTCTCTGCTGAGTAGTACTCCATTGTGTATATGTACCACATTTTCTTCATCCATTCTTCAGTTGACGGGCATCTAGGTTGTTTCCAGGTTCTGGCTATTACAAATAGTGCTGCTATGAACATAGCTGAGCATGTATCTTTGTGGTATGAATCAGCATCCTTTGGGTATATGCCCAAGAGTGGTATTGCTGGGTCTTGAGGTAGTTCGATTCCTAGTTTTCTGAG
>CABHPP010038145.1:0-11729 GCA_902168425.1 Peromyscus attwateri | reverse complement strand
ATAATTTCTTTATTGAATCTTTGGGAATTTCACATCATGCACCCTAACTCTGCTCACCTCCCAGTCCCCCCATATTCTCCTCTCACCCCTGCAGTGCTCCCTAAAGATAATTATAAAAATCAAACCAAACCAAACCAAGCAAGCAAACAAATGAAAACAAAACAAAAAACTCATTGCTCCTCCATCTTTCCCACCTCTCTAATACCTCTTCATTTGTCCTGGTGGCATTGGGACCCATGGTGTGTTACACAGTATATATAGTCTTTTGTCCAATCAGTTTTACTTGCAAATGTTCATTGCAATGAGTCATTGGTCTGGTCAAGGCCTCTGGTTTCAGGTATGTTATCATCACTAGATCCTCACCAAAACTCCTCTTGGATATCCCACGGGTACCCTGTGTCAAGGAGATCCTGCAGTTATTGTTCCACAGGACCAGTACCTTCACAAGCTCCAGCAGGTCCTAGATGGAGTAGATGTTAGGGTGAGCCAATCATCCCAGACCCAGCTGTGGGCCTGAGTGGTAGTTGAGCTGGGGCCATTCCAGGCCACTGGGGCCACCTGCCTCAGGTGAGGGGTGGGGCCAGCTCCCCTATACCCATGCCATCAGGGTCAACTCTTCCCAACCCATAGTGAGGTGCTGTGGGATATCCTGTATGCTATGAATATGTGTTGATCTCATTGGTTGATAATAAAAGCTGGTTTGGCCTATAGTCAGGAAGAATAAGTCTAGGTGGGAAAGCCAACCATTTATAATTAATATAAGCCTCTGAGTGGTAATTTGGGAAGTGATTGCCTGGGATTATCAATCCTACAGGACAGAAAGCTCCACTTCCATTTACAGTGAGGGGTGAGGCTAGCTCTCCCAAGTGTAGGGGGCCAGCTCTCCCATGAGGACTGGGGCCAGCTCTGTTGCTTCAGCATCCAGTGTGGGGCAGAGCCAGCTATCTAAGGCCAACAAAGGGCAGGGCTGGCTCAGCATGGCTGTATGATTCCATCACACATGGTTCCCATGACTTCCTGGGCCACAGACATCAACACAGACCCCGGCTGCAGCAGGACCAGGGACCCAGACATGGCACTTGGCAGCAACTTGGGCTTTTGGACGGCATCCTGGCTGGCTGGAAGCACAGGCCACTCAGATCAGGATGGCTCTGGTGGGGACATGGCCCCCAGACATCAACAAGAACACAGATTATTATGGCCCTACACCAGGCTTCTGTGTAACCTTTGGTGGGAACACAGACTTTGGCTGCAGTGGGACCATGGACCCAGACATGGTCCTTGGTAGCAGCCCAGGTCTGGATGTCACCATAGCCCCACCTGGCAATGCAGGTTACCAGTCTGGCATGGCCCTGGTGGCAGCATGGCCCTCAGACACCAACATTGCTTCAGCTAGCAGCCCAGACCCCAGGAATCTGCATTGCCCTTGTGGCAACAGGAGCTACAGACATCATCAACACAGACTGTGGCTGTAGTAGGGTCACAAAGCCAGACATGGCCCAAGCTCATGGACGTCACCATGGCACCAGATAGCAGTTTTTGCCACTTAAAATTGTATGGCCATGGATGCAGCATGGCCTCTAGACTCCAAATGGTCACAGGTTGCATCCCAGATCTAAGGCTTCTGTGTTGCCCCTAGTGGTCACATGGGCCACAGTCTTCAACACAGACCTGGTTGCAGTAGGACCATGGATCCAGACATGGTCTTCTGCAGCACCCCGGGTCTGGATGTCACCATGGTCCTAGGTGGTGGCACAGGCCACCCACATCTGTATGGCCTCAGCAGTAGCGCAGCCCTTGGACACCAACACAGCACCAGGTGGGGGCTCAGACCCCAGGGATCCACATGGCCTTTATGGAAAAGGGAACCACGGATATCAACACAGACCCTGGCTACAGCAGGGCCATGAACCCAGACATGCAGTCCTGGCCCGGTTGTCACCATGGCACTATATAGCAGTATGTGCCCCTGAGACCTGTGTGGCCCTGGATGCAGTATGGCCTTGGCACCAACATGGTCGATCAGACTCCACGCAATCACATGGTCCTCGGTTGCAACAGAAGCCACAGACAATGACTCAGACTCTGGCTGCTGTAGGGCCACAGACCCAGACAGGGCTCTCAGAAGCAGCCCAGGCCTGGTCAACACTTTGGCCCCAGGTGGCAACACTGGCCACCAAGATCAGTATGACTCTGGTGGCTCCATGGCTCTTGAACTACTACATGGCCACTGATGGCAGTTACAGACACTAGGCATCCTTGTGGACTTGGGTGGCAACATGGGCCATAGATGGCCATACAGACCCTGGCCATGTTAGGTCTATAACCCAGACATGGCTCTTAGCAGCAGCTGGTCCTGGAAATCACCATGGCTCAGGTAGCAGGAAGGCCTCTCAGCTTAGCCTACTCCTCCTCGAGTTCACTTCTTCCATTCTGTTTCTTTCCACAGCACTTGAGCCACTCAGCTTCTCTTTCACTCTCATTTCTCCACCACATACTTGCTCATCACAATAGGACCCACCTGCCTGGTGCCATAAGGGGCTGCGTGGGCCAATGGTTATCTTCCCACCCACCCAAGTCTTGAGGACCCAGGCTGCCCTTTGGGTGGCTTGCACCTGCTTGAGAAGGATGGCCAACAACAATTTTTCTTATTTATTTATTTTATCATAAATATCATTTTCTTTTCTTCTTTGATTGAAAATAGATTCTTTTGTCATACAATGTATCTTGATTAGAGCTTCTCCTCCTTTTATTCCTCCCAGTTCCTCCCCACTAACCCTGCCCTCCATATCCATTCCCTTTCTGTCTCATTAGAAAAGAACAGACATCTAAGAGATAACAACCAAATATGACAAAATAAACTATAATAAGATAACACAAAAATCATCACATTGAAGCTGGACATTGCAACCCAACAGGAGGAAAAGAGCCCCAAGAGCAGGAAGAAGAGTCAAAGTCCCACCCATTCTCACATTCAGGAGTGCCATACTAACACTAAGCTGAAAGCTATAATAGCCATGTGGAGGACCTGGTGCAGACCTGTGCTGGCCCTGTGCTTGCTGCTTCAGTCTCTGTGACTTCTCTGTGCCTGACTCAGTTGATTCAGAGGGCCTTGATCTCCTGGTGTCCCCATCGCCTCAGGTGCTTACACTCTTTCTGCCTCTTCATCTGTGGGGTTCCCTGAGGACAATGAGTATTCTTAACATCAGGAATGAGGGATTTTGTACATATTGTAATGTTTCTATAACTAACATTATTGTTTCCTATTATTTCAAACATCATGTTATTAGTGTTTATCATGCACAAAAAGAGAAGAATTAGGAGAAAGAAGGGGAAATAGGAACAGAGCTCAAGACATGAATTTCCTTTGTCTTTCAGCTCTTCTAAAGAAGACCATGACTCATGAAAGTTGTCACAGATTCTCCAAGGTCCTCCTCACCTCATTCACAGTCTATTTCCGGCTGTTGACAACCTTATTCTCTGTTGCTCTGATCCGTAAGAATGACAGTGGGACAAGTAAACAAGAGAAGGAAAGGGACCCATTAGACAGACAGCAACCCAGAAACCTGAGACAGAACTCTGGAGAAATAGATTGTGGTGATATATTGTGTACCCCAATAAAGCTTGCCTAGGGATCAGAGGACAAAGCCAGCCACTATATTAAACATAGAGGTGAGGCAGTGGTAGCACTCGCCTTTAATCCTAGCATTCCTCAGGCAGATCTATGCAGATCTCTGTGAGTTCAAGACCACACTGGGAACAGAGCCAGGCATGGTGACACAAGCCTTTAGTCCCAACACTAGGAAGGAAGGAAGATGGCAATGCACAAAAAGGTATATAAGGTGTGAGTAAACAGGAAGTTTCTCTCATGAGGCTGAGGATATATCATAGAGGTAAGAACAATGTTAGCTTGTTCTGTTTCTCTGATCTTTCAGTTTTCACCCAAATATCTGGCTCCGGGTTTTTTTTATTAATAATATATTTTAATATTCATGTTACAATAGATGACATTGGAGATTTTTCTCTGTTTCAGAATAACTCTTCTGTAAAACTCATTCACTCTCACTAGAGAAGTAAGTGTGGGTTTGTGGGCGTCACAGAGTAAAATCCTGGGGCTTCTGTGTTAGGCTCCAGTAACGAGGACAAACCTGTATTTCCTCATCATCAGTATTTGGATGCATAGACATCTATATTTTGGAATGAGAATATATGGACAGAAATATTCCAGGGACGGTGCTCTTGTGGAGTTCCTTCTGATCATTTATTTTTGTTCCAGATCATGTGAAACCTGAAAACTAATTTAGAAAACAGTTGATTTCTCTGTAAATTGGCCATCAAATTTATCAAAAATTTAAAAGTATAAACAGTATGTTTTATGTAGATATTCTATTCATTCATTCAATATTTAGTAATAACCATTTACTCTATATTGAGCAGCATATCAAAGAGTCCAGATTGATCTACAGTCCCTGTCTCAGGAAATTAGAGAATTTGTTAGATGAACCAGTGCTTAAAAAATTGCATGAGAAATGCTCTGCAGGTGAGAAGTAAGGAGTAAGCACAGGGGGCTAAGAAAAGCTTGGAGCAGATGACACCTAGACCTGTGTGTGCCAGCAATGTCCTAGACATGTGGGGGCATGGAAAATATGGGCAAATATAGGTGCACATTACTGTCATATATAGTGCTACATGGAGAACTAAGCATGAAACTGTAGGGACAGATAAAACTGGACTCAGACCACAAAATAGTGCATACCATATTATAGGTGCATCCCCTCTAAATGTTATTTTATTTAGTAGTTGTGGCTGAACCATTAGCCAACTTAAAACTTAGTAAATTAATTGAACAATTTCTAATTAAATTTTCTTGCTTAGTGTCTTCACCAAAACTGGTTTCAATTGGGAGATTCCCATGGTCCTAGGTGAACTTACTCATTCTCATGCGGTCTGCATCAGTAACAGACAACCCAGCTTCCCATGGCAACTTCAAACTTGCAAGACAAATGGAGGCAGTAAGCCAAGCCCAACATGGAGTGCACACATATTTGCCTTTGTGTATTTTAGTGGCCAATGCACTCTTAAAGGCAGCTCCAATGAGGTGATGTGGAAATAGACCAGTATCTTGAGTAGGGAACTGGAAAGGCATAGTCTAAGTGGATATTCATATAGGGAAGGTTGAGAAGTGTGTCCAGTTTTTCAGTGTGCAACAGTCTTGGAGATCCCCTGATGAATCTGAAGCAGAACATGATAAAATTAAAACTTAGACAAGTGTGCTCTTACAGATGTGTGAAAATGAAGGGAAGCAGAAATTAGGAAGCTACAGAATCCATATGAGCAGCACTAGGGGTTTGATCCAAGGATCATGCTAGTGATGCACAGGAGAGGAGATAACTTGGACAAAAGGAGGTGTCATTTTGATCAATATTGATAGCTGAGAATAGGAGACACAGAGGAGTGAGGTATGACTTTAATATTCTGATTTCATAGAGTTATCAGTTATGAAGATATTTGAAGAGGAAGAAGATGAGTAGCAGTTTGGGTTTGGAATATTAAGATTTAAGTTTTGTTTATGTTCACCTAAATCTCAGATGCACAAATTTACTTGGATGCATACTCACATGTTTTAGGATAGATGTGTACATTTTAGAACGCCTTTGTAGCAGATAACAAAACCAGACTAAAAAACAAAAGGAACACTCCCATCCTCCAACAACCCAGGAAAAATGTAGTATCACTAAGGAAGAGGAATTGGAGGAGAAAGAGGAATTCAGATGGAACTGGGTGCAATGTTCTGTTTTAAGAGAGGTGGGTGTGGAAGGAAATGTAAAGGAGAGAGCACAGAAAACAGCAGCAGCAGGACCAGGCAAAGTGAGGGAGCCACTGTCTCCCAACAGTTAGGAGGAAGAGAACCAGCAGGCTTGTGTAATGTGTTAAGTCTCATCAAAGATGACTGATCAGTGGACAGGAGGAGCTGCTTATGGACCATTTCTAACACGGTTTGGTAAATGAGCAGAAGGGAAAGCCAGACTCTAGTGACTCCAGGAACAAGTGGGAGATGAGGAAGAGAAGAAAGAAAATTCAATTTCTAGAGGAAAGGTGAGTTAGTTTTAAGTTAGGAACTCCATGAAAGTGTGAGGACACTGAGAAGTCAGAGCTAGCTGGGGTGGAGGGAGATACAGGAAAGAAGGGGATGGAAACAAAGTCCTTTAGATCAGTGTCGGGCTTTTATAACTTCCGTGCTCAGGTAACCTGGAACTGCTCTGGATTAGCTCATTTCTCTGTCACCTTTCCTGAGCTGTGCACATACTTAATAGAACTTATCACCTAAAATGTAGTCTTCAGTGTGTCCTCCATGAAATGTTGAAGAGTCCCCAGGGTCATGGATCTGTCCTGTCCTTCCAGCTCTTCCCGAAGACATCTGTGGTTATAAATCACTAGGAGCAGGGAAATACTGACTGAAGGTGGTGATTTTAGGGGGGAGGGGAGGGTAGGTTCTCATGTAGCTCAGGCTAGCCATGAGCTAACTAACAAACCAGCTACACTAACTTGTATAGTTAAGGACGACCAGAAACTTTTATTCTTCCTCATTCTAATTCTCATGTTCTAGGGCCACAGCCACCTCATCCAGTCTATGGTAATAGGGAGTCTTTCTCAGGCAGGCTCTAACTGTTCAGGTAATTGGACATTTATAGATTTGGTGTCTACAAAGGATAGAAGAAGGCAAAAATAAAAAAAATGAGTCTTATTACTAGCAGGAAACTGAATTTTTTTATTCTGTTTTACAACTTTGTTTAAAATATATTCTCAGTTTCTTGAAGAAAAACCAACTAAAAAAGAACTGAATTACACCAAGTTAGAGTATACCAAACAGCATTCATTCTTGGAATGTAATACTACAACATCCTAGAATCAGCATTTCCAACAAGATTCTCAGGTCGATCCATCAGCAATGGGCTCTATGGGGACATGATTCATACCACACACTCAGTACCAGCTGCCTGTGGAGTCCTTTTTAGAGGTCTCCAATCAGGCAAAATTGGGATGTGTGGCAGCCTAGTGTCAATAAAGCAGAGTTTCAGGGAGGGAGAGGTAATACTGGGCTGAACAGAATTTTATTAGAAAGAGAAAGGTGCTCCAGAAAGAATAAAGCAAATCTAATGATGTGAATGTAAGCATCTCCAGGGAGTCATGCTAAAGGGTGTGTGTTTAAGATTTTATTTTTAATTAAAATATGTATATATGCACACACCTGTGTGTGGGTTGGTGTACATCAGTGCAGTATCTACAGAGGCAGAAGAAGATGTCAGATCCCTGGAGCTGGAGTTAGATGTGGATGTGAGCCACATGCCATGTGTGCTGGGAACTGAACTCCAGTCTTCTGTGCGACCAGTACTCACCCTTAACCACTGAGGCATTTCTATAGTCCCTCAAGTGTTTTCATAAGTGTGTGTGTGTGTGTGTGTGTGTGTGTGTGTGTGTACATGAATGTATTTTTGTTCATGCATCTGTGTGTGTGTGTGTGTGTGTGTGTGTGTGTGTGTGTGTGATCTTTCTCAGTTACAGTGTTCACAAAGTGTAATTTACTCAAGATTTTTGTTTGTTTTTAAAGACAGGGTTTCACTGTGTAATAGCCTTGGTTGTCCTGGAACTAGTGCTGTAGACCAGGCTGTTCTAGAACTAACAGAGATCTGGCTGCCTCTGCCTCCCAGGTGCGGGGATTAAAGCCTGCACCACCACTGTTCAGAAATACATAAAGTATGTCGCAACGCCAATTGGCAGATTTGTTCAGGTGATTTTCATTGTCCAAAAGATGAAAATGAATCTGATTTGCTAAATGCAGGAGTCTACTACATGTTCAGCATACAAGGAGCTGTTATTCTCTATGATCTGTGTCCAAAATTATGAATGTGGAAACAAGCTGAACAGAATTTCTATGACCCATAACCACACCCTAAGAACATACATAAATGAGAAATATTTGTTATTGTAAGCCACCTGAATATTGGTATTTTCTGTGACTTATTATAGTATATGTGAGATATGATAACTTAGAAATATATTTTTGCCTAGAGGGTAAAATCCCTGAGCATCTGTGACTGGAATGAAGTGATGTGTAGGCATATTTATTACTATGTAAATACTCAACAGGTTTAATAATCTCACAGGACTTTGTATTTATCATATCTGGTTTCTTTCCTTGCAGCACCTCAGTTACTTAGTAACTTACTGAATAAAGAATGGTATAGGGAGGGCCAGGCAGGTATCTGTGGAAGGGTCAGGTGTGGGACAGCAATGGTCTGGTCCAGGGTCTGGGTGACCATGCTGAGGGCTGGCCTGACAGCAGAACTGGAGACCAAGCAGTGAGGGGAATGTCAGCATGCTGGTGAGAAAGTGTCTGGATTCAGGAGAGAGTCTCCAAGCAGCAGTCTAGTGTGAGATGTCAGAGTCTGAGATGTGATGAGGGTAGCTATGCTATGGAATGGTCACTTGTAGGGAGTCTGTGCTCCAGCATGGTGAGGAAAGTGTCAGCTCATTAGGTCACTTCCTGTGGGGAGTCAGAACTGCAAATAGGTGAGGAGAGGGTCCTGATGGAGGAGCTGGGCATTTGGAGAGGTGAGGAGGGCACCTGTGTAGAGTGAGGAGTGCACCTGCATAGAGTGAGGAGTGTACCTGTATATAGTGAGTAGTGCGCCTGTGTAGAGTGAGGAGTGCACCTGTGTAGAGTGAGGAGTGCACCTGTGCAGAGTGAGGAGTGCACCTGTACAGAGTGAGGAGTGCACCTGTGTAGAGTGAGGAGTGCACCTGTGTAGAGTGAGGAGTGCACCCGTGCAGAGTGTTGGCTCCATACTGGGTTGGAATTCAGAGACACAAAAGATTGAAAGGATCTTCCTAGCAGGGGTAGACCAGACATGGGTAAAGAGTGTCTCTATGGTGGATGTCAACATAGGACCTTAGTGTCCAGTAGGGTAAGGAGAGCATCCTTGCGTGGTTGCGGATGTCCTGGTATTGGGTGTAGTGGTCAAATAGGCCGAGGAGAGTGTCTGTGCAGAAGGCAGGGCTTGTATGGGTTTCAGAGACTGGCAAGGTAAGGATGCTGTGTACCTGGTGGGATAGCTCTGTGTGGCCACTCATTTCCTTCTAGGGGGATGAGGGCTTTTGCACATGGAGGTGACCTTGGTGGAGTGTTAAAGCCTCAGGGGTAAGTGGAGACTCTTCAAGGATTAGCACCAGAAGCCAGTGCACAAGCTTGGTGAAGGAGGCCTTCCTCAGTCATGACGTGAGAACTTCAGCAAGGTTTCTGGCCCTGAGAGGGAACATCCAGCTAAAGAGAAGAGGTTATCAGTGCAGGAGACATAGGCTTGACCTGAGGGCTGGAGTCCATCCTGGAGAGACAGGCAGCTTAGTAGAGGCCGAGGGTGATGGGCAGCATCCAAGAGATTATCATTTGAGAGCCTACAAGAGATAATGAAGAGGGGAAGATGGCGGCTGCTGCCGGTGGGCCGTGAGTGAGAGCAAAATTGGATGATGAACTGATGTGGAAATAAGAGGAACAGGCCCACAAAGAAAGACGTCAAAAAAAGGTATACAGAAAAAGAGAAAGATAAAAGCTCAGAGAAAAAAGATAGAAGGATTAATTTAAGTTAAGAAAAGCTGGCAAGAGCATCAAAGTTTCTCTGCCTTCCTCGGGAATCCGCGGTTTGGATCGATCCTTCCCTGGCGGTCTTCCCAGGCCTGCGGGTGAATGGATCTCCAGGAGCGCAGTACGAGCAAGAGGCATGGTCGTAGCGTGCACAGGGAAGGAGCAGCGCCGGGACTCCCCGGGTGACCCTTTGGGGCGCGACAGAGCTGGGTGAACACAAGAAGAGGAGCTACAAGATTCAGGGACGCCCGAACCGCACAGTTGATGTTAATCACCTTGCTGATTGCTTCTCAATTGGGAACTAGTGGAGAGCGCAGCAGTGGGGCAGGACCTGGGCTCCCAGGCAGGGATCAGTGCAGCTGTGACTACAGAGGCAACGAGGGAGGACTCCGCGGTTCTCCCTGGAATCTGAAGGATGGAAGAGCAAGAGAAGGAGGAGGACATCAGGGGCCAGCCACCCAGCTATACAGCAAGCCACGGAGTAAGAGGTGTCTTTGGATCCTGTATTTCAAGAAGCTCTCAAAAGAACTTATCAAGATCATCCAACCACCAAACCAGATCACCAGAATCGTAAGTATATACCTCACCGACTGAGAACAGGGGTAGTCAGCTTGCCCAGGGAACCAGATTTTTAGTTTCTCATTTCCTGGTGCTTGAAGTTTCTTATTTCTGAGGCTTGGAGGTGTAAACCTGAAGGGTTAGGGTCTTACACCATCTGCACTGAGCAGAAAAAGAGATGAGTAGACGCCAACGGAAAAATACAGCCAACAACATAAAGACTTATATGACAACACCAGAACCTACCGACCCTACAATTGCAACTCCTGAACATACCAAGGCAGAAGAAACAGAAGAAATCAATCTTAAAAATGATGTTAAGAAGATGATAGAGGCCCTTAAAGAAGAAATAAAAAATACCCTTAAAGAGGAAATAAAAAATTTCTTCAAAGAGGAAACGAAAATTTCCATTAAAGAGGAAATAAAAAATTTCCTTAAAGAGGAAATGAAAAACTCCATTAAAGAGGAAATAAAAAATTCTCTTAAAGAGGAAATGAAAAACTCCATTAAAGAGGAAATGAAAAACTTCCTTAAAGAGGAAATAAAAAATTCCCTTAAAGAAATGAAAGAAAAAACAAACAAAAAATTGGAAGAAAGCAAAGAAAGCCTAGAAAAATTAAACAGATGAAAGAAACATTCCAAGATCTGAAAAAAGAAATTGAGACAACAAAGAAAACACAAGCTGAGGGAATGCTGGGAATAGAAACCCTGACTAAATGAACAGGAACTACAGAAAGAAGCATAACCAACCGAATACAAGAGATGGAACAGAGAATCTCTGACACTGAAGACACAATAGAGAAAATAGATTCGTCAGTCAAAGAAAACACTAAAGATAAAAAAGTTGTAACACAAAACATCCAAAAAATCTGGGATACCATGAAAAGACCAAACCTAAGAATAATAGGGATAGAAGAAGGAGAAGAAAACCAACTCAAAGGCATAGAAAATATATTCAACAAAACCATAGAAGAAAATTTTCCTAACCTAAAGAAAGAAATACCTATGAAGATACAAGAAGCTTACAGAACACCAAATAGGCTGGACCCAAAAAGAAAGTCTTCTCGTCACATAATAATCAAAACATTAAACATACAGATCAAAGAAAAAATATTAAGAGCTGCAAAGGAGAAAGACCAAGTAACATATAAAGGCAAACCTATCAGAATAACACCAGACTTTTCAATAGAGACTATGAAAGCTAGAAGGTCCTGGACAAATGTTATGCAGACACTAAGAGACCATGGATGCCAACCTAGACTATTATACCCAGCAAAACTCTCAATCACCATAGGCGGAGTAAACAAAATATTCCATGATAAAACCAGATTTAATCAATACCTATCCACAAACCCAGCCTTACAGAAAGCACTAGAAGGAAAAATCCAACCTAAAGAAGCTAAACACACCCATGAAAACTCAGGCAATAGATAAACCCACACCAACATCTGAAGAAATAGAAGGGACAAATTCCTCCCCAGAAAATGCATGACCTGTGAAAGCTGCTAAGAGTTTGAGGCAGATTTGGGGA
>CABHPP010038131.1:0-13960 GCA_902168425.1 Peromyscus attwateri | reverse complement strand
CTGCAAGCACTGCCTGAGGTACGTACAGCATTTAGAGGGCCTAGCAGAAGTTTCGCTCCTGCTCCCGGGAGTAGTTTAGGCTCTGGGGATTCACTGCTAAATGCTGCATGGGGGTTGGGGGAGGGGAATAGTGTGGGCAGCATCAAGAGGCCAGGGATGTCACATTCTGCAGTGCATACAACAGTCCCCATAGCAAAGAATGTCCTGCCCCAAAGTCACCAGTATGAGATCTGGAAATCCTGACCTGGAATATGGCAAGGACTCAGTAAACACAACCTGTAAAATGATCTTTCCTACTATAACAATAGCCAGTTGCAGTTCCTTTATCTCAAGGATAACCATCATCTGTGAATAAAACGATAAGAGATAAAAATGCATTACTCACTCTGCTTCTTGTAATACTGGGTAATAGTTGTGTTATTTTGGAGACAGGAAGAGTCAGTTGCTTGGTTGATTCTGGGGAACGCAGTAATTTTATTAAATAAACCACATAGCAGAGCACCAGAACAGCGGTATAGAAAAGCTGAAACAAGAAAATAAAGGATTGAAATTAAATTGTTTTGACACAAGCATAATTACAACAGGACTATAAATATTCTCTCCAAGGTAAACAGAACTGTCTTAATTAACTGCACTTTCCAAAGAGCAGCACAGCACTCAACTCAAGCCGAGCTGCACGGCAGCACCTTGTGCACAGGCTCCAAACACTTCACTCTTGGAGAACAGAATCACCATGGCAGATGGCCACCCAGCAAACTGTGGCTCCAGGTGTCCTCACTGTGTAGACAGCCAGGAGTCTGCCATCATTAGGACCGGGTTTTCCATAAGCCGTGGAACCTGTGCCATTTATGATTACAAAGCAGAATTGGGCTATTGGCTGTCTCCTCCCCACCTAGGGCATTGGCAGGGTGACAGCTGCTTCAAGCTGCAGGAGGAAAAGGTGGGGTCGTAAGAAGGTCCACCTCACCCTCCACCCATCTGAGACGAAAGAATCAATTCTGGTCAGAAGTGGGCCATACAGCTTTTGTTTGAAGGTTGGAAATGAGTACCCAAAAAAGCCCTGTCACAGGTTCCCTTCTGAGAATGGCAACACCCCCAGCTCAAGAACTGGGACCACCAAGACCCTCTTTCTACCTGCCTGCATCAAGGCACCTTCTGTCAAAAGGCATGTGGTAGGGAAAAAGAGGAAACATGGTTTGGAGGGCTTGGTCTCCTAGGTGCTCTACTCTCAACCACAAATAAGGATGAAGCCTGCTATCCACCAGCTTCAGGCCTCCAGCCTGCAAAGACACAGTGTGGCTGTGAGCCACAGCAGCCAATCCCACGTCCTTTGTCATAAGTGCGCTCTTCCACCTCTCCATGGTTTCTGAAGACAGGGTACCACAGCCACAGGCCCCTCCCTACTGTTTCCATCAGGAGAAAGTCACAAGAAAAAAGTCACCATTTTAACTCCAGGATTCAGTGGCTTGTAATACACTTACATTGTTGTAAAATCACCACTATCTAATTCCTTAATATTCCATCACCTCAAAACAAACTACGGACCTTTGAAGCAATGACTGCTCACTCCCCCATCACTTAGCAACCACTCAACTGCCATGTCTGCGAACTGCCTATCCTGGACATTGTGTATCAATGGGATCATGTAACTGCCCTGACTGCTTCTTTCACTTCCTATGTTTTCAAGGTTTATTTACTTTGTAGAATGTATCAGCAGTTGTTTGTTCTTTTTTGTCTTGTTTTGTCTTTTTGAGACAGGGTTTCTCTGTGTAGCCCTGGCTGTCCTAGAACTCACTCTGTAGACCAGGCTGGCCTCGAACTCAGAGATCCACCTACCTCTGCCTCCCAAGTGCTGGGGTTAAGGCATGCGCCGCCGCCGCCACCACCACCACCCGGCAGTTGTTTATTCTTAGCACTGACCTCTGGCTGTCTTGGGACTCTGTAGACCAGGCTGATCTCAAACTTGCAAGGGTCCTCCTGCCTCTGCCTCCAGAGTGCGGTGATTACATGTAGGCCATCATGCAAGGCAGTTCTTAGAACTGAATAATATTCCATTGTATGGACACAGCAAAGTTTGTTTATCAATTCATTAGCTGATGGGTATTTGGGATGTGTCTACCTTTCGGGCACTGTGAACAGTGTTATGAACATTCTCTTTGGTGTACATACTTAAGAGTGGAAATGCAGCCGGGCGGTGGTGGCGCACACCTTTAATCCCAGCACTCGGGAGGCAGAGGCAGGCGGATTTCTGCGAGTTCGAGGCCAGCCTGGTCTCCCAAGCGAGTTCCAGGAAAGGCGCAAAGCTACACAGAGAAACCCTGTCTCGAAAAACCAAAAAAAAAAAGTGGAAATGCTAGGTCATATGATAGATCTGTTTAATTTTTAGAGGCACTATCATACTGCTCTTCACAGAAACTGCATTATTTTATGTATAGACCAAAAATACACTAGTTTCAATTTCTCCACAACCTTGCCTACATTTGTTATTCTATACCTAACAAAAGAAATACCCACCCTAGTAATTATGAAGTGACACCACACTGTGGCTTTTATTATTTGCTTGTTTGTTTTCAGTCAGATTTTCTCTATGTAGCCCTGATTGTCATGGAACTCACAAGGAAAACCAGGTTGGCCTTGAAGTCCCAGAGATCCACCTGTTTCCGCCTCCTCAGTGCTGGGTTTGAAGGTCAGGACAGGCCCTCACTATGGTTTTGATTTGCATTTCCCTAATAATTATTGATCCTAAACATTTTTTCATGTGCTTTGTTGCCCACTTATTTTTATATATTCTTTAGGAAAATGTCTGTTCGAATTTTTTGCCCAGTTTTGAACTGAGCGGCTTGTCTTCATTGTCGAGTATAAGTATTCTCATCTATTCTAGGTGAGTGTTACAGGCAGTCTAAGGAAGACCTTGGAGGCGGGTTTGACAAGGGAACTCGCAGTGCCCTGGGCAGGGCTCGAGTTGCTCTGAGTGCTGTCCCTGGACCAAACACGTCTGTCAGGGACTGTCCTGTGCAGCTCCTGCAGGGCTCACGGATGGAAACAAATACCTTCAGCTTCCTTTGCTGAACTATGACCCATCATAGGTAGGAGCTCTGACATCAGAAACACCAGTGCCGAGTGCCTTTCCCATAGTAAGAGCCAATCATAGTGAGCGTTTCTGAGGCCCTTCATCCTACTAGAGAGAATGCATAGAAACAAGGATAATGATGAAAACTATAGTTCTAGGTCCCGAAAGATAGGAAAAAAATAACTACAGATAACTTGTCTAAACTATGTATCTATTTTCAAATTGGCTTTGGAGGCAATTTTCATTCTTCATTAATTTTAAATATAATTACTTTGTGTTCCATAAAAATATCTGTAGTTTTCAGAGGACATAAGAAAGAACGTCAAATAAATCATTACTAAGCAGCATCTTCACCTGCCTTCTCAAACACTAATAAAAAGTATAAATTAGAAATCCAGGCACAGAAGTTCATGTCTTTAATCCCAGGAGTTTTGAGGCTCATGTAGGAGTACCGCTCTAAGTTCAAGGCCACGCTGGGCCAGTGTGAAACCCTGTCTCCAAAACAAAAACTACAAACAAACAAACAAATCAAAACACAGGAAAACCGACAAACTGAAGCCAGGAAAATTGTGAGTTCAAGGTTACACAGCAAGACCCTGTCTCAAAAAAAAAATAAAACAAAATAAAAAAACCTACAAACCACTTTATATGTCTTGTTGATGTATGGTGAATATCTGATCTTAGGCTTCATTTTTATTTACTTTCATCTTATTTGTTTTTATTTATTTACTTGGTTTTTGAGACAAGGTCTCTCTACGTAGTCTTGAACTCTATGTAGGTACTGAACTCACAGAAATTCACCTGCCTCTGTCTCTTGAGTGCTGGGATTAAAGGTGTGCACCACCATGCCCAGCTTTAGGCTTCATTTTTGAAAACAGTATTTTCACTCTAGCAGTATCTGTATTAGAGCTAGAACTAGGGACTACACCTAAAATGTAACATGGAGCTAAAATTGCTGAAACGGAAAATGTACTTGCTTGGACTTGAGTCACTCTCTCTGAATTATGGGAGATTTCAATCTAAGTTTAAAACACTTGGCAGAGTTTCCTCCTATTCTGCAAACCGCTGATTGAAATTCAAGGAAAATAATACACATACAATTTGATTCCCACCCCACCCCCTTGTTTCCCACCCCCACCCAGCCCCCACTCCTCCATAAGACTATTATACAATCAAAGATCAGTTTGATATGGACCTGCCCACAGAATGTCTAGAAGGAGTTTTTGATCTGGACAATTGGAAAGTGTGTGACCCTCCCCAGGTCCCTAAGGACACTAGTGGTGCCACTGTGCGGACCAGGATGGATATAGCAGCTGGAGAAGTGGTAGCCAGCCAAAATTCCGGAGTTTCCAACTGTCCCCACAAGTATGAATACTGTGAGCATAAAACACATGCTAGTGGGAACAAGAAGGGAAAACAGAAATGTAGATTATGTACAGAGTAAAGTATGATTCTCACCTGAGCCAGAGAAAAAATATATAGACCCCAGTGAGGCAACCACAGCACCAGAAAAGCTGTCAGAACACTCCGGAGGATAACTGACATGCTCTCAGCAAGTACCTGCACACAGAGGTAAAGGTGCAATGTTATCAAAGAGTAAACAGGAAAAGGCCTAGCAAACACAGAATTCAGCATGGTGGTTACCCTGGAAGAGGGGATGGGGCGTGTTTAGACAAAAGCATCAATAGTAATGCTTTATTTCTTGGGATGGGTGGGTAGTTCATTCATCTTCAGTATGTTATGCCTTACGATATAATACATATATATATGCTACTATGCATTAATTAAATAATGTATTTTAGAAGAGGAAAAGAAACACCAATATTAGCATACAACTAAACAAGATCACTAAAAAAATCTGAAATATTTTATAGAGCTCCTAAATTTTAATTCTATTATCTTCCTTATTACAAAACCTGTTTTTCACTTATAATATATAGAGGTAACCCCCCATCCCCAGGGCTGTATGTCTGTGTTCAATGCATCCATATATGTGTATGTGCATACAGCAGGTGCATTGTGTTGGCACATGAGGACCAGTGACCAAGGTCAGGTGTCTCCCTCTATGGCCCTCCACCTTATGTTTTGAGACAGAATCTCTCACTGGACCTGAAGCACAGTGATTGGATAGGCTGGCTGGCCAGAAAGACCTAAGATCCTCCTGTCTCTGCCTCTCCAAGGCTGGGATTACAGGCATGGCTTATAATACGGGTTAAGGGACAATAAGTCAGGTCTTCATTCTTGTACAGCAAGCATTTCACTGACTGAACCACCTCCCCAGCACCCACTTGTTTTTGAGATAAAATCTTGTTATGTAGCCCAGACTAGCCTTGAATATACCATCTTCCTGCCTCAGTCTCTGGAGTACTGGGATTGTATGTGTTCACCATCATGACTCAGTTGGCAGGAACAAACTTTAGCATAGCCTATCTGACAAATTTAAGATAATAAATGTATCATGTTACCCTTTTCTAATTAGTTCTCTACAATCAAATCTGGAAAAGTCATTCACTCCTATAAAAAGCTTTTAAAAAATATCACACATCTGAAGGCTGGAGAAATGGCTCAGCAGTTAAATGCACTAGCTTCTCTTCCAGAGGACCCAGGTTCAATTCCCAGCACCCACACAGTGGCTCACAACTGTCAGTAACTCCAGTTCCAGGGGAACTAACCCTCTCTTCTGGCCTCCAGAAGCACCAGGCACCCAGCTAGTGCACAGACACACATGTACACAAAATACCCATACACATAAGAGTAAATAAATAAACAGATAGACAAACAAACTGCAGTTCCAGGCATGCTGGCACACACCTTTAATCCCAGCACTTGGAAGGCACAGGCAGGTGGATCTCTGTGAGTTCCAAGCCAGCCAGGGCTACATAGTGAGACTCTGTCCGAAAACAGTCACTAATAACAACAAAACCCCACACCTTCACTCACTGCTCACTGCTCACCTCTCTCATTCACACTCTTGTGAATTCACTGACCTTGAGCTTGACAAACATATGTGCTTGTGCCAAGACCCAGAAAGGCTCTCCCACAAGTTCCACCACTGCTGAGAGACCAAAGAACACCACTCCAGCTCCATAGTAGGGGACCACATTTGGATCAGGCACTTCAAGCAACTGCAACCAGACCCAGCCCAAGAATAAGGACCAAAATACACCCAGGGGGACACTAGAAGAATAGAAAAGATGTTTTTTAATACACAAACTTTTGTCTTAAGTATAAAAATGCATTAAAATAGTAATAATGAATGGATACAATAGTCACAATAAAAACAATTTCCACAATAGGAAGCTTTTAGTAGGGAATGCAGGCATCACCCACATGCCTGGCTCTCTAACTGAACGCTTTATCTCACTGCACCTCACAATGATCCTCAGTCATTATCCCCATTCAGAAGGAAACCGTGGCTGAAAGGGACTGGTAATTAGGCCAAGAACAGAAGCGGGACCCAATCCTGATCTAACTCCAAAGCCTGCACTATATCCACTGGCTTAGACTAAGTCCGTAAGGAAAATTTCCAGGAATAACCTGTTTGTTGCCTGTGCTTAGAATGGCTGACAGACCCCAAATAACCAGCAGTCCCCAGCATGGAACTCATTTCATGTGTGTATCACAGGGCACGTAAATATAACGCCACAGCTAACGAAATGAACATTTGCCGGCCCTTCTGACAGGCATCTCTGTGAGGCAATAGAGTTATGCAAGGGCGGCACTGGGAAACACCTCCACCACCAGCCTCTCAACAGGGATCTACTGAAGAAAATCATTCTAATTTTCAGCTGACATACTTGGTCTACAAGAACATTCTGAAGACTTGAAGGAAGGTGTAAGGAAAGCCTTACCAGACCTTTTAAAATGCTAAAAAAATGTAGTTGCTAAAAGCTCAAAAGAAACTATAGGACAAAGAGATTAGGAATAAAGAGTGGAGCAGGAAGCCAGGAACCCCCAAGCCCCACCCTGAACTCCCACCCCCTACTGGAGAGGAGACCAAGTAAGAAACATCTCCAACTCAGACAGACACTCTCCCTTCCTGCTAAAACTATGACCCAAAACCCAGTCTGGAGACAGCTGGCTTTGGGCAGCTTCCGTCATCTCACTGTGACACTCTTGGCATGTGTGTTCTCAGAACTTGTCATTTGCTAAAGTACAACTCACGTTAGCCACAGGAGGTTGAGGGTCTGACTCCAGTCCCGCTGGGCACCCCCACTCAGACAGGCTCTCCGGAAGGCCTCCCTGGCCAGGAAGACGATTGTTGAGTAAAGCAGGGTTAGTCTACAAAGCAAATGTAGAATTGGTAAGGCTGCCAGGCTTGTCTTTAATTTGTTATTGAAAGAATCTTTAAGATTTTTCCAACAACAGGAACAAGAAAAGATATTGGTCATAAACCAATGGTTAGCCTGTGTTTCCAACTACATGGGAGGCTGAGGCAGGAAGGCAAGTTCAAGGCCAGCCTGAACAACTCAGTGAGACCTTATCTCAAAATAAAAGTAGAAAGGAGACTAAGGATACGGCTCAGCCGTGCAGCACTTGACTAGCATGTGTAAAGCACCACAGAAGAGACAGAAGAAACCCCAAACCACAGATGAGATGTAGGGCTCCAATGCCTCCTACGAGACCCCTCCCCAAGTCCAATCCACAGGGCAGAGTTAGGACCCAAACAAGGCACACTTGACTCTGTGTGTCCACAGCTACATCTGAGATGGAAAGTGTGGCAGGGACCTGAGAGTCTGCAGCCTTATGGCTGTGGGCAGAGGTGTGGTCCTGGCCATAAGGAGGAAAGGACCAGCTTATCATCACACATAGCAAGGGGACCTCCTGAGGACACTGGAGCCTCTGTGAGAGAAGCAGAGGTTCCATCACACGGAGGTGCTAGCCAAAGCGTTTCAGGACAAACAGCAAAGCAGGCAGCCATTAGAGGGTGCTGCAACCCCCATTCAGTAGGCTTTGCCCCAGTACCTCGCACCCAGAGGAAAGAAAGCAGCTTGGTTTTCCTGCCTCTACAGCCAGTGGCCTGGTGAGGCTGTTAAGGTGCATCCTGCTCCCCAGTAGCCCATCCAACATTGCAGGTGAGGAGCCAAAGCTGCACCTTGAACAGTGAGGAAGAGCAGGTAAAGACTGGCAAGGAGGCCTTGACAAACCTGGCAGTTTGGGGGAGAATGCATGGGGAGAAAACTGCTCCCTTCTTTCTGCTTTTTAAACAGCATACCTCTCTGCTTTACCACTGCCTCCTGAGACTATGAACCCTACCTGGCACAAAGCTCCTGGTAGACTGCTTTGCCATTCCCAAGTTTGAGACCTGCCATTAGGCTCTTTGAAAAACGCCGTGAAGTGTTTGGTTGGTAAATACCAGGCATGAAATTCTGTCTCGAACATACTGTCTTGTTTATCAGGATATGAAGACACACCTGAGAAGCTGAGCTATTCTAAGACATCATTTCATTCGTTTTTGTGTCATTTGGGAAGACAAAGTAAGTGTGGGTGTCGTGGAGCAGAGAAGACACAAGCTGAGTCTAAGACAGAACAAGGTCACTTTCCACAGAATCAATCACAAGGATTCAAGCTCTGATCCCAGCTACCGGATCTCAACTCCAAATTCACTGAGGCAGAAGGAAGCGAAGGTGGCTGGCTGTTCCAGCCCTGCAATTATGAGGCACATCCTCACGAACTACAGAATTCTTGCTTCCTGTGTTGTCAGCAGGACGAGAGAACACTGGATTATACCTGAGACAGGGTTTGCAATGAGTTACACCCACTCTTCTCCTGGGTTCTAAGAGCAGAAAAACCGGAAGAGCTGGGGGAGAAGTGTGCATTTGGAGGCTGCTAATGGAAAAGGCTGCATGAGTCCATTAAACACAGCAGGGCCCTCTCATCCCCCACTCTGCACTTCTCTTCAGCCCACTGCTAAAAGGCTCTGCTACTGGGAAAGGTACATGATTCTAAAATCTGAGGGTGGCACATGGGTACAATCTAAGAAAAACTGTGATTCGTAATGAGAGTTGTGGACAGTGCCAGGGTGCATTCCTCTTACCTGACATTCACTATGCCCACGATCTCCTTTGACAGGAAGCGAAGAATAAATGCATTCAAGACAAAGGTGATTAATCGAAACAATACCTGGAAGAAAATACATGAGTTATGTTGGGATTTACTGAAATGAGGACCAGGTTGCTGTCCTTCCCAATATGATGTGATGACACACACACAGCAGCTCTGCTATGGAGACTCTTCTCCAAGATGCTCACTTACCTCACCTGGTTTCTGTGAACTGGAATTCCTTAAAGGCTCTCAGCATCCTGAGCAGTGGGCATAGAACCCAGGAAGCTATTTGGGAGTCTCCCTTATTTACTAACGAGATAGAGAAACCTGGGCAAATTGAATCTTCAAGCTCAAAGTCAAGGAGACAGACACAACTGCAATCATGGCTCACATTATCCAGGGCCCTTCCTAAAACCTTCTCCAGACATATTCAGCCTACAGCCAATGGGCCACTGGAGTCCCAAGATAGCTAGAGATGTTGCCCAACACACTTCTGGATGACAATGTCAGAAGACTGGCCACGCCCAAATCCTATTTAGAAACTCAACACACAGAAACAAGAGCCTACAGAGTAGTAGAATAGGCTCACTAGAAATCTGGGATCTAATTTCTTTCTTCTCTGCCTGGAATATCTAGGGAATTCCAAGGACATTTAATCTCTTGGAAATTTGATTTTCTTAGTTACACAGGAAATACTATGTTTATTGAATACTCCCTTTCCAGGGAGGAGTAGATGCAACTTTTAAATAACAATTGTAGTAATAAGATAATGTAAAATGGGAGTGGGAAAACAGGCTATTGTCATTTAACAGGGACACATTCTAAGACTTTCAAACCTGTCCATTAAAGAAAACCACCTAAGAGCTGGGCAGGGCAGGACAGTGATGGCGCACGCCTTTAATCCCAGCACTTGGGAGGCACAGCCAGGCGGATCTCTGAGTTTGAAGCCAGCCTGGTCTACAGAGTGAGTTCCAGGACAGACAACCTAGGCTACACAGAGAAACCCAGCTGCAAAAAGCAAGAAAAAAAAAAAAAGAAAGAAAGAAAAAGAAAGAAAGAAAGAAAGAAAGCCACCTAAACAGAGTCCTTCCCATGAGACACAGGAAAACAAGAACCTACAATTAAATGGAGCTCCCAAATGGAGCTGTTGAATAGGATGTAAGTCTCACTCATGGTCTCTCCTCATTCCAGCCACAAATGACAAATCAATTCAGTGTTAAGCGTGCTCATGGTTACTCATATACACAGCTGCCATTTTGGAAGAGCCAATCAGTGTAGACTAGAGGATTACTATGGTCTGAAAATTTCTGGGCCATTAACACTATTCCTAAAGTATTACCAGTGCCAAGATTATCACCATGTTTATGGAGCCATAGATGATCTTTTCTATCTGACAGAAGCTCTGTAGCCTCTTAGAAACATGTCGGTTCATATAAATACACCAAATTCTACACTCAGTGCTGGTGGCAGGGAACCAATACATAGACTTATTAAAGTCCTCAGCTGAGTCTCAACCCATCACTTAGCTCTTAAATGCATGCATCATCTTCTAATTTTTACAAGCTTCAATCTTCTCTGTCAAGTGAGGCTAAATATCTCATAAGGTTGATTACAAGACTAAAATAAGATTATAGGAGTGAAAGCATTTTAATGTATAAATTAAAGGAAATAAAAATGTACATTGTGACTGGCTCAGAATTAAGACTCACAAATTACATAATAAAATGTAGTTGCAAAGCTACCATAAGTATCAGCATTATAACTTAAGGAAGCATATAAGACTGAACTAAAACAACCAAGGAATTATAACTATTCTAAAAATCCATATATACAATTATAAAGCCCATCATTTTGTACAACATATATGCTGATTACAAACTATACAACTGCCAGGCGGTGGTGGCGCACGCCTTTAATTCTAGCACTTGGGAGGCAGAGCCAGGCGGATCTCTGTGAGTTCGAGGCCAGCCTGGGCTACAGAGTGAGTTCCAGGAAAGGCGCCAAAACTACACAGAGAAACCCTGTCTCAGAAAAACAAAAAACAAAACCAACAACAACAACAAAAAAAAAACTGTACATTTAGAAAGTTATTATTGTCCAAGACACTTAGGGTCATATCAGCATCTTCTAATTGTTCTGAATAAAGGTTTGGTCTAATAAAGCTAATAAAGGTTCCTAGGGCTACCCTTTGTTTTAAGGCCACCCAGTGGCCCTTATTAACAACATACCTTCCATTTACTTTCATAAAGGACTTCACGTTTATAAAAGCTTTTACATTTGTTAATTATTTGACCCTTAAAGACAACCAAGCAGGCTAGTCATGGTGGCACAAACCTTTAACCCCAGCATTCCCAAGGCAGAACTAGGCCTCTTTGAGTTTAAGACTGAGGCCAGCCTGGTCTACCTAGAGAATTCTCGTCTAGCCAGGGCTAAATAGTGACAGCCTGTCTCAATAGCAAAACAACAAAAGCCAAGCAGGGCTGAGAATGCAGCTCAGTGATAAAACTTACCTAGAACACGGAGGGGGGGTTCTAGGTTCAACTCCCAACACCAAACAACAACTGGGCAGATGTGCCCGAAGCAAAACACAGAATGAAAGGGTCTGCCTAGTAACAAACAGCAAACCAATGGCCCAGTTTAATTTTACAGTTAAGTCACTGGACTCCTACTCCTGCCTGTCTTCTATAACCTGTTTCTTTTTGGTGTGGAAAAGGAAACACTATGTGTAACACAACTGAAGTCATGTATACTGTGAAATGGGAAAACAAAGAACAGCAGGAGAGGGGGGTCTGTGGTTGGTATGTTAAAAGAAGAGAAAATTCATTAATAATAAAAAGGAAAAAAAAAGGATGCAATGATCCCAAGGACACTATGCAGGCAGCTTTTTCTCCTGCCTGCCTTCAGCCAGAATCTCATGGTGATCATTTTCTCCTCAGTGTAATCAAGTCTCTGGGAACAGTGTTTCATACCTGTGTCTTAATGGGCACTACTTCGAAGGACGTAAATTATTTAAGCATTTAAGACATGGAAATAATGGATTTTTTGTTTGTCTCATAACCCAATAAAACCACATTGACAAAGAGGAAAGAAAAAAAAAAAGAAAAAGAAAACAAAGAACTAGACAAATGGAGTTAAACAGAGTGGCCAATATTCATTCAGCACATAGGTGTGCAAAGTGTTTTTCTATATCCTTTATGTAGCTCACCGTGTTTCATCCCTACACTGCATTCACAAACTCACTACACTAAGAGAAGTAGCTAACATTGAGAAGCACCCTGTAATGTGCCAGGACATAACAGGACTTCATCTAATCTTCCTAAGAACCCTGTAAGGCTGTATTACTGTTCTCATTCGAAATGAGGACGCTGCTGGGATGGTGTATGCCTGTCACCCCAGCACTTTGTAAACAAAAGCAAGAGTATCAAGAATTCAAGACCAGCCTACACTACATAGCAATACCTTTTCTCAAAAATAAAAAAATTAAAAAATTAAAAAGCCAGGAGTGGTGGTACTTGCCTATAAATCCAGCACTCAGGAGACAGAGGCAGAATAGATCTCCAAGTTCAAGGCCAGTCCAGTCTAGACAGTGAGTTCCAGGACAGCCAGGGAGGCATAGAGAGATCCTGTCTCAAAAAACAAACAAACAAACAAAAAACAACCTGATGCTCAGAAAAAGCCAAGCAATTTTATTTTGCTTTAGCTTTTTTTTTTTTTTTTTTTTTTTTTGAGACAGGGTCTCATCATACAGCCTTAGCTGAGCTGGAGCTCAACTGACCTTGAACTCACAGAGAACCACTCACCCCTACTTCCTGAGTGTTGGGATTAAAGGCCACTGCACCTAACCCAAATAATTCTTATCTTAAAAACAGTCATCTAACCTGTCTAACTCGGCCAGGTTCTCTTTCCTAACCTCTTTGTGCCTAAGATAATGGTGAAGGAAGATTCTGGACTCCTGTGCAGTTGGGTGGATAAGCTGGAGAATAAGGCATTGAGAAAAACGGGGAATTTGACTTAGAAGAACTGACTAGTAGGGCAGAAAGAATCTTTAGATACTATTTGGATCAGTGGTTCTCAACCTTCCTAACACAGCAACCCTTTAATACAGTTCCTTGCGTTATAGTGACTCCAACCATAAAATTATTTTCATTGCTACTTCATAACTGTAATCTTGCTACTGTTATGAATCATAATGTAAATATTTTTGGAGATAGAGGTTTGCCAAAGGGTTCATGACCCCTTTGGTTGAGGACCGCTGATTTAGATGAACTGGCAAGTGTCATCTGAAAAAAAAAAAGTCACAAATAGCCTGTCCAAGGACACACAGAAAATGCAGTTTATTAAGTGCACACTAGGATAGAGGTACTGTACTAAGTGAGCTTATTCAAATGATCCCAAAGAATACTTGCAAATTACTTTCTGAATTAGATACTATTATCCTCATTCTGTCAACAAGTAGCTAAGGTTGCGGAGCTGAAGTGATTTGTTCTGGGTCACGCAGCAAGTACTGCCTGAACCCAGATCCCTGTACTTAGCTATGCCATATGGCCCCCCAAAATCAATGCGAATCAGAATTGATGAAAGGTGTTTGATAGCCAAGAATGGAATACACAAGAAATGAACCCCTTAAAGTATCAGATTCTTGAGCACTAAGTAGCCTCTGCTTCTACCATTTGATGGACCTGTCTCTTACTGCTACATGAAGTGCAGCCTTCAGAAAGGAAACAGCATGCTTGCAGTCATTCAGTCAAGACTCCGACCCCAGTCTCCTAGACTCGCCGCCCCTCCCCGCCGCGTGGTTTCCTAAGGAACTCCCGGTAGCGCGGGGAACCCAGGACAGCTTCCCCT